>CM048648.1:32838233-33020733 GCA_026413185.1 Pueraria montana var. lobata | reverse complement strand
CTCCTGTGGGAAAGTTTTTGTGGGAAACTGGTTAAAAAACATTCCCAGGAAACATCATTTCCCATGAATCTTATTTTTTTAAAATAGAAACCAAACATGGGAAACTAACATTTCCAACCTAACATTCCTGTGAATCTCAAAATTTCTCGTCTACCAAACGCCCCCTAAGAGTGAGATCGATTTATTGTTAATTATGAATGTGTCGTGAATTTTTAGTAATTTTTTAAGTTCTAAGTAAAAAAATTCAAAATAACAACCATCCCGATGATCCCACTATGCACCCAGGTATACCATTTTGAGGGTTGGTTGTTACACATTGCTATCCTAAATTGATAACTACGTGTCATTCCCAAAGATGGGGTTGTGTGTGTGTGACATTAAAATCTTGTCCTTTACCTTTTCATTTTTTTTTATCCGTAGGAATCGAACACATACCAGGGGATTTACAATAACTCACACACCCTGCTCAATCAACTGAGCTAGACCCTCTCGATTCCTATACCTTCTCATTATGCAAAACAAACATTTTATGACACAAAGGGTAGTTTAGTAAATTTTGCATTGCTCATTCCAATACTCATGTATATCAAACAACACAACAAAAAATTGTTTGAGCAGAAAATTGTTTGTGTTGTGCATCAGCACCAAACAACAGATAGAACAAAAGCTTGTGTTGTAACTCGACAACTTGTTCTATGTTGTTTTAATGTACTGTCCCAGAAGAGTATTGATATCTTGACATCCAAAAATATCAACATCCCTTCGATACCCCTTGTTTCTTTCTATCTCTCTTCTTATCACATGACATGTGGGGGAACGATCTATTTGAAGAACCTATGTTTGATTTCCTCCGTGTGCAAAATTTGCTTAGATCAGCGACAAACACGCACCGCGAGCGGCATTAGTCTCTAATCCAGTGGGTTGGAAGACACTCGTGGTCTTTGACCCAGAACAAAAAAAAAAATCAATCATTTATCTCTTCTCTCTTCCTATCTCTCAAGGTGTCTACACCTCAAGAGGTGTCTAAGTATATTTATCCTTTATGTTTTTTTTTGGGGGGTGAAAAGTTCTATTTTATGTCTAGTGCGTTTTAAAAGTAAAATAGAAACGGAACATGTGGTTAAAAAATGTTACATCTTCATTTCACTTAAAAGGATGAAACCAAGGAGAACCTACACTATCTTATGTGATATCCACTAATATTTGTGATACCATGCTAACATGTGATACCTCTATTTTTTTTTTCCAATCCCTAAAATAATTTTTTTATCTACTTTAGAATAAACATTAGAGACAAAAATAGTAATTTCAAATTTTGGAGTGATGAAAATAAAAAAAAAATATTATATATTAACCAAAATTAAAATTCTATCTTTGATAAGGACTAAAAATTTTAGAAGATAAAAAACAGAAGAACAAATTTTATGAGAATCAAAATCATAACTCAGTCATTTTTTACGGATTTAAAATATAATTAAGTCAAAAAGTAATATGACATTTTAAAAAATTCTCATGATTTGTATTTTTTAATCCTAACCATCCATCATATCTAATGATGAATATTTATCCATTTCACTCTCACGTAAAAAAAAAAAAAATGCATGAACATATCAAATTAGAACTCATACTTATTATGAGAAATTGACTATAAATATGAACCACAGACCAATGGTCATAATTTAGAAGTCACATCATCATATATCATCATTCAAATATAATTTAATAGTCCAAATTTATATTTTACATTTAGGTTAAATTACTTTGTTGTCCTTTAATTTATTTTTTATGTTTGATTTGATCCTCTTATTATTTTAAGATTCAATTAAGTCCTATGTTTTTTAAAAATGATTTAATTAGGTCCTTTATTTTTAAAATATTCAATTAGGTCATTTATTTTTTAACATGTGTTCAATTTGATCCTATTTAAAACTAATTTTGGTCTTATTTTTTAAAAAAAATTGAGCAAATGAAAGAAAAATAGAACCAAATTGAACGCATTTTAAAAAATAAAGAACTTAATTCAACCTTTTAAAAATAAATGACCTAATTGAATTATTTTTAAAAAACACAGGACTTAATTAAATATTAAAATAATAAGATGATCAAATCAAATCTAAAAATTAAATTAGAGGACAAAAACTAATTTAACCTTACATTTATCGTACAACGTTGCATACCTTCCCTATAAATGAAGTCAAGGAAAACTTAGCAAACACTGAATTAACTGATCTTTTCATACAAAAAAAAAAATATCATATCAACTTCTACGAAGATTAATCACAATGACTAATCCAAAGTTTTTCAAATGAATATCATAATCGCTCTTTGTTTCCCCCATTCAGACTCAGATTGTATGCCACAAATTAAAAAAAAAAAAAGTACAACTTTTTTTATCGGTCAAATATTAGTAGTTAATTTCTTAATTTTTATAAGCGGGATTCAAACACAAATCTATCTTTCCTTTCCTTTTTCCTTTTTCTTTCATCCTCAAACCAATCTTATAAATTCAAAAGAACGCACAATTAAACCAACTAAATCCATATATTAAAAAGAAAATCATAAGATCATAGCAAAAGAGAAACCAAAATAGGCCAAGAAAGAAGAAGAGAGAGACTCACAGTATTCCTTCTCTGCTCTGCAGCGACAGCGAGAGCAAAAGCAATCAGATCAAACACAAACACCACCGCCAGTAACAGAGACGAAGCCATAATACCTCACCCACCACTTAAATCTGAATATTTATCCACAAAATCACCCCCAAAAAAAACAGAAAAAAAATGGATTAAAAACTGAAAAACGGAAACATTATATTAAGCTCTTGAGATTAGGACAAATAAAAAACCAAAAGCATAACCAGCAATAGGAAGTTAGGAACTTACGACTGTACTACGAGGAGGCTTGGATTTTCAGATGAGAGTGTGATTTTTCCTTGTTCTGAAGCAAATGGGAGAGTAAAGAAGCAAAGCAATTAAAGTATGTAACTTTTGGCTGCGTTTGTAAGCTTTCTGGCGTTTTAATTAGACGAATAGCCCCTATATTTTATTATATGATCTTTTTTTATTATTTTTTTAATCAGATCTTTTTTTTTATTATTTAGTCACATCTTATCGAGTTATTGTTACTTAAAAAAAGTGAAATGAATAGATAGCACCCAAATATGCAGATAGGGTTCATTTAAACTAAATAAATGCACAAAATAAAAATGTAAAGATATGTTTAGAAATAATTTAAAATTAGCCAACATTATTAAATACTTTATTTTTTTTATCCATAAAAATTAAAAATAGATATCGAGATGTTTATAATAATTCATTTAATTTAAAAAACAACAACATTTACATTTTTTTTATTTGCACAATTATTTAATTTAAAGGAACCAAATACGCAATCTAACGATAGTGCATTAGTAACGTTCGTTTTATACATTTTAATTAATTAATATTGGTGCGTGTTCGATTGGGGGTAAAGTGGGGTTTGCGCTGTCAGCATTTTGTTTGAGGCTGTTCGCAGGTGCAGGGTGACTGGCTATGACACGGTGTGAGATACGCATGATTATGTCCCCTCGTGCGATAAACACGTGTTAGAAGCATGATGTTACATTGACTATGGCAATCTATCGTTGATCATGATGAGTTCATTTACAGATTTACCAACTACTTTCATACACTTTCGATTCAAATATCATTCTTATACACATTTTTTTGTAAAAAATAAAAAATTGTGAAACAAGTATTTTTATCATTGTAATCTATGTAAGTAAAAAAAAAAAAAAATCATTGTAGTCTACAATTCCCTCTGAAAAGCAAATTTCATTAACATTGTAGTCTGCTCTCTTTATCTAATGCATATTAACATTTAGCGTTTTAAAATGAGTGAGAATTAAGCTAAAAAACTTCACGAGTTCACGTACAAATCTTCATTTCTTGCATTTGCTCATTCAAATTCATGTGCTGCATGACGAAATAAATGCTAATCTTACAATTAAGTAACAATATAGTCTGTATTGTTTGTTATTCTTGGCCTCTTGGATCGAACTTGTATTGTGATTGAAAAATGGAGGAATCATGAAATTTCTGGGAGAAAGTTGAGGACACAGATCACAAAACTTCCGTGAAGAGAGAGCCAAACACAGGATACGGATCCAAAAAAGTCAAACCTAATAAAGGAAAGTTGATGTGCCACTAATTAAGAAAAGTTGCACAATACATGATTGAGAAGACTTGGTTCGACAACTTGAAGCCATATCCAATTAATTAACAAATAATAATTGAACCATGGAGAACTTATATAATTCCAAGAGTACAAAGCTGAAACGAAAATGAAAGCAAAATTATCTGTTTCTAACTGTTTAGTATCCGTTTGATAGAATGGGAAAAAAAATAGATGATAAATAAAATGGATGAAAATAAGTAAAAAAAATAGAGTGAAAATAAAGATAAAAAATAGAGTAAAAATAACTAATGAGTCCTGCACTTTTTTTTTTTATTTCTCTAGCTCCTCTCTTATTTCCTTCTAACAAACACATTCACTTTTTTATTTTCTACCTATTTCTTTCTTTCTTTACCCTATTTCTCCTCTATCAAACAAAGAGTTAGATCCTTTGGACATTAGTTAAGAAGCGTACTAACATGCTCATGGATGTTAATGGATAGGTTTAGATAGAATGTTATAGAACACATATTTACATTTGTGTTTGAAAAAAAAAAATATTGGTGTTTGGTTTCATATTTGTGTGAATAGCAATTTTAATTCTTATCTTCATATTTATTAAATATTTATATACTCATACTTGTATCTGCTATCCACACTTTACTTATGTGTAAAATTGTGGCAAAAAAAATCTAAGGTCTTAATTAGAGGAAATCTATATTCAAATTTTAATTTAATATAATTTGTCAAATTTTATTTTATTTTATTTTTTATCAACTACGAAATTATTGAATAAAGTTTTATAATTAAGTTTTTCTAAAATTTCACTATCAATACATATAAAGACAAATTCATTCAATCTATCATTTAACATAAATAATATAAAATAAAATTTAAATAATTTTAATTTAAAAAAAACCATGTTTAACAATAACAATGATTACAAGTATTGTCAATAATATTTTAGAAGCGATGAATGCATTTAAAAAAGAATATAATCTTTTGATAGAATTTATATTTTTAGCGGGATATGAATTATTTTTGGAATTTAGTTTATATGCAATGTTAATGCAAAACTTTTTTATACATACGTCTCATAAATTTTTATTATTTTATTACATCATTATTATCATTAATATGATGCAGCAATATAGTGAATTCATATTGGATATATATAAAAATGTTTTACACTAATCATGCTTATATATTAAACTCTTTCTTTTTGTTTGCACCTCTTAAAATATATTTATTTTTTTAAAAAAATAAGATCTTTAATATTGCAATACTCTCTAGAACTTATATTTTCAATAACTATATGTGTGTTTGGTTTATAGTTAGAAATGTTTCAAACTGAGATTTCACGCATTCCTAGACACCAAATGTAAAAGCAACATATGTGTTGCTTTAAGAAAAATGTGGGTTGCGTTTTTCTTGATGGCAACCCAAACATACTCTATATTGAGATATTTTATCCTTAATAGTATGTGTATGTGTATGTGTGTGCAAGTATGGGATGGAGTAGGTACTATGGTACTTATACTCGTACCTATCCTCATTAAATTTTACGAGTAAATTTTGGACCTATCCACATTGAATGAGTATTTACCCTACCTATTATGAGTATTTTTTCTGGACATCCATAGACTTTAGGTAGAATTATCATCTCTAAACATGCCAAGGAAAATGGTTAAAATACACCCCCATTTTTTAGTGTATACTTCCTCTGGTCTTTTTTATAAGAAACAAATTATATTATATTTATATAATAATTACCATAAATACTTAGTTGAGAGGTGTAAATTTAGGCAATTACCTCATTTTCTCTCTATTTTTTTGACATAAATCTTCTCTCTTATTTAGAACCTTGTTTGGGCCATTTAATTATAAATTTGTAAACATGTAGTTATATACTTTAGTTCATCATTTTGATAGGTTACACTTCTTTATTGATCGATCTTTTTGTAGGAATTTGAATTGGATTGAAAGACGACTTGGAGCAAGAAATGATAAAGCTTGAAGTGAAAATTTGATGCAAAATTTGCGTAAGCCAGAAAATCTGGGCTTAAGCGAAATTGCCCTTTTGAAGAAGCTACAAATGAGGAATTCGCTTAAGCCAAAAACAATTTGCTTAAGCGAAAATGGAGCATAAACTTTGATGCAGATGTTGAAAGTTAACAATGTAGAAAATTTTGATTCACACGTTCAATTTACAATTTTTAAATTGAAGGATATTAAACCACATTTATACATGCTTTTGCATGGTTAATATCATAGCCTTACAAAGAAACTATGGAAAAGGTAATATAAATCCTCATTTGGAGTTGTTGGGTGACGTTAAACAATAATGTTCTTGTAAAATACAATTTCAAACATTAATAACAAGTCTATCTAAGACATTGGTGTTTGTTGTTACATACTATTCAACACCTCATTAAGGGTATACCATGACATCCATGTGGTGGAGTTATGGTGTACCATGACAAATCAAAATAATTTATCAACAATAAAAAAAAATATCACCTTTGCAAGCATTAAAAACCAAAAAATTTCAACCTGAAATCAAGTTAGGGCATTGTTTGAGCCCAATCCTCATTTTTGGAACTGTATACTTAACATTTTTTTTTTCAAAACGTTTCAATTTTTTTCTCCATCTCCTTCCAACACTCATTGTGAAATGAAGAAGCTAGTTCAATGACCAATTTTATCCTAACAACTTTAGTGAACTTGTGTGAAATATTGCAAAATAATTTTTAGTGTGAAATGGTGCAGTTGAGTTTATGAAAAATGATCGGGACAATCCTCACCTATTCTTGAACATCTACTATCTATATATGCATTTTTTAGGATAGGAAAAAGATATTACTGACCTCTATTTATTTTGTGACACCTGTCTTTTTTTGTTTTTAGTCATCTACCTACTTTTTTGTCTTCTATTTGTTTTTTCTTTCAATTTTTCTTTCTTTTTTCTTTTAATATTTTTCTTTCTATCATACGTTTTTTTTTCTTTTTCCGTTTTCTTCTCTCTCTCTCTTTTTGTTTTACGTTTTTTTCCTTTTATTTTTTAACCTTTTTTTTTCTTTTTATGTTTTTTCTTTATTTTTTCTTTTATATTTTTCCTTTTTACGTTTTTTTTCTTTTATTTTTTTTACAGTTTTAAACTTGTTATATATTATTATTATTATTATTATTATTATTATTATTATTATTATTATTGTACTATATCTTTTATTTATAAAAATTTATATTCTTAAAATATCTACTTTCTATATAAAAATTGTTTACGATAACAAAAATACAATTTTAGCCTTTCTTAATTTTTGACATAAATTTTTTATAATATTATAAATATAAATATTTGTATTTTAACTCTATGTTTAACAACTTCATGTACAAAAATTTTGTTGATTAATCTTTATATAATATTGTTAAATTTTTATACATAAATATATAATAAAAATATTTACTTTCTATATAATAATTGTTTAGGCTAGCAAAAAAATACAATTTTAGTATTTATTAATTTTTGACAGATGTCCATTATTGGGGGGTGTTTTAGTCTCTTTTGGTATTTTCCTAATCTTATTTATTTTGTTCAAAATAGTCATTTATCTTTTAAAAAGTTCACTTTTATTTAAAAGGTTTAAAATGGTCCTTTATCTTTTTAAAAGTTCATTTTGGTACCTCATCTTATTTAAAAGGTTCGAAATGGTCCTACAAATATTTAAATATATTCAAATGATCATTTATCTTAGTGTTATTCGTAGGTCAAAGTTGAATATATTTAAAATGGATTAAAATGGTCATTTAGCATTTAAAATACTTCATTAATAATATCATAAATTGAATTAGTTTGAATTTTTAAATGGTAGAGACTACAAGTATCATTCATGGGATACACTCTTACCCGAGTCAGGTAGAACCATTATAGGCGACAAATATATTTCTTCGAGTATTTCTTCGAATTAGTTAGAATCCACATTTATCATTCATGAGAGACAATCCTGCTCGAATTAAGTAAGACCATTATGGTTGAAAATTTTATTTCTTTGGATATTTAACACAATTGTATACTCCAGACTCAACAATTTTTTTTTTTTTTTACTTCTCAATCATATAAAATCATTTTTACTTAGAAATCATATAAAATAATTTTAAATAACTTCATAAATAAATATTTTGTTAAATAATATTTATTTTATGAGGTTAAACTGTTTATGCTAAAAAAATAATCTAAATCTAATTAGTTAATATATTTATTACAAAATAATATTTTGACTCTTTGTTTAATAACTTCATATACAAAAAATTTCTTGATTAATATTTTTATAATAATATTAACTTTTTTTACATAAATATATTATAGTAAATTTATTAAATATATTTTAATACAAATTAGTTTTAAATTACTTCATTAATAATATCATAAATTAAATTAGTTTTAATTTTCTACTGATAAAGACCACGAGTATCATTCGCGAGAGACAATCTTAGGTATAACTCACGAGAGACAATCCTGCTCAAGTTAGGTGGAACAATTATAGGTGACAAATCAATTTCTCTGACTATTTAACACAACTTCATACCTAAGACTTAACAACATATATATATATATATATATATATATATATATATATATATATATATATATTTTACTTTTAAATCCTACAAAATCATTTTTACTTAGAAATCATGTAAAATAATTTTAAAGAATTTTATAAATAAATATCTTTTTGAATTATATTTGTTTTGTGAGGTTGAAATTTTTATACTAAAAAATATTTTTAAATCTAATTAGTTAATGTATTTATTACAAAATAATATTTTGACTCTATATTTAATAACTTCGTATACGGAAATATTGTTGATTCATATCTATTTAATAATGTTAAATATATATATATATATATATATATATTAATTTATTAAATATATTTTTATTACAAAAAAATTATTTTAAATTACTTCATTAATAATATCATAAATTTTTCTTTTTTATGGTAGAGTCACATATACCATTCACAGGACACAATATTGTTCAAGTCATGTAAGACTATTATGGACGACAAATGCATTTCTCTGGGTATGTAACATAATTTCATACTCAAGACTCAACAATTTTTTTTTTTACTCTTAAATCATATAAAATCATTTTTACTTAGAAATCATATAAAATAATTATAAATAATTTAATAAATAAATATTTTGCTGACTAATAATTATTTTATGAGGTTAAAATGTTTATATTAAAAATTAATTTAAATCTAACTAGTTAATATATTTATTGCAAAATAATATTTTGACTCTATGTTTAATAACTTCAGTTATGAAAATTTTCTTGATTAATATTTTTATAATAATGTTAACATTTTTACATGAATATATAATAAATATATTGTAATGAATTTATTAAATATATTTTTAACATGCTTACGAGTTATGACATATAATATCGTTATAAATCCTTTATGAAAAACTAATTGAAATATTTAGACAAAAATATTATTATTTTTTAACTTAGTACATTTTCTTTTCACGAGTCAAAAATAATAATTTATTAAATATATTTTTATTACAAAAAATTGTTTTAAATTATTTCATCAATAATATCATAAAAAAAAATTTAATGTTAGAGTCACAATACCATTTACGGGAGACAATCTTACTCAAGTCATGTAAGACCATTATGGGCGACAAACACATTTCTTTAGGTATGTAACACAATTTCATACTCAAGACTCAACAATTTTTTTTTTACTCTTAAATCCTATAAAATCATTTTTACTTAGAAATTGTATAAAATAATTTTAAATAATTTCATAAATAAATATTTTGCTTAAATATATTATTTTATGAGGTTAAACTTTTTATATTAAAAATCAATTTAAATCTAATTAGTTAATATATTTATTACAAAATAATATTTTGACTCTATGTTTAATAACTTCAGTTATGGAAATTTTCTTGATTAATATTTTTTATAATAATGTTAACTTTTTTACATAAATATATTATAATAAATTTATTAAATATATTTTTAACATGCTTATGGGTTACGACATATAATATCATTATAAATCCTTCATGAAAAACTGATTAAAATATTTAGACAAAAATATTATTATTTTTTAACTTAGTACATATTCTTTTCACGGGTCAAATATAATATTAAAAATTTATAACAACTCATCTTATACAAGTACTTACTAATGAAATATAATTTGTCTATTAGAGAATAAAATAATAATTTATTAGTATCCATTGACTTTGGCAAGATCTCTTTTAATCACAAGTCTCGCACCTATGATTTTGCTTAAGAGATATGATCTTAATTCCACTCGAATCAACAACATGTTGGTAAGTAATATTTGATTTCAAAAGTTTCATTTAATTCAATTAATTCTTAGAATTTAAATTATTTAAAGTATTGTTTATAAGCTATAAGTATTATAAAATTAGTAATTTTTTATTCGCAATATAGTTGTAAAATAATTGGATTATTTTATCATTTCACACTTTAAAATTACAAAAATATTTTAATTAAATATAAGTTAAATCCTTTCTAAACTTTTAAATATAAATTTTTCATGCAATTTTATAAATATATTAAATAAAATAAGAAATATCGATGTGATTATAACTAAATATATTTTCTTTGCTTGAATACTCTAACTCTTTTTGCATTTTTGAAAATTTTAAACAGCTAATTACATTTGTCCGCAATATAAAAAATTATTTTATAAACATGTGTATTTCAAACATGCATAAAAATGAGTGACCCGTGCAAATGCATGAAATCTTGTGCTATTTTTATGGTGTTTTTTTTTTATTAACACTTTCAAAGGCATTTGTTATTGTGAGACTAAATTTTTGAATATGTTTCAAGTTACTATTTTAATCCAATTTATACACCATTAACTAGGTCAATTATTATTGCTCTATCATTCTTATTAAACACTTATGTTTTGGTTTCTTATTATTGTTAAGCAACAAATGTATATCTAATGTTTATTTTTAAGCAATATAAAAAAATATTTATTTTTAAGCAAGTTGTGATATACATAAATCATCTCAAAAAATACGTAGAAATCAAGACAACCCGTACGAACGCACGGGTAACTAACTAGTATGGTATTAAACAATATTTCATATCCATCCACTTCATCACCTAAAGGCCTAAGTTTTTGCTATACATTGTACACAAAGAATCCATTAGTTTTTCAAGCTGACCTCTCTAGTCCTGTAAATCTAGTTTATAACATTGGATCCCCAAATCCAGACCTGAAATCTGCCTTTGTTTCCTTGAAACGCATGTAATTAAGACAACGTTGAAAATGCTGACAAAATTCAATCAAGTTATAATGTGAATGAACAAACTTGCCCATCAACGCATGAAATGCCTTGCACTATGACGTTGTCCTAAACCCAGCAAAAAAACTACCTCGAATGTATGCGATGACCCACATTTCCCTTTTATCAAATCTCCCTCACCCAATTATTGTCCTCCAACCCGAACTTGGACACCATTGCAAACTACTTGCATTTGAAATGTCCTATGTCATAGATTCCCAACATAAACTTACTAAACTCCTTAACAAAAGTTGGATAAAAAATGTTTCTAGCAACGTTTCGACTCATGCTATGCACAAAGTTGATGGTAAGTATTGAGAAACGCTTTCTTAATAGCATTCCTCATTGTTATGTCCCCATCATTTATAACTGAAGTTGATAACTTTCCCTTCATAACCTCTACAACTTGCTCAAACAACAACACATAAGTATCTTCAGTTTCATTTGAAATTACCGCACAACAAAAAATAATAGTATGATTGTGATTGTTTATACCAGAAAAAATAACCATAGGACATAAATACTTGTTTTTTGCATAAGTGGAATCAAATGCAAGTGTTGCAATCTCCCCTTTTCATCCTCTGTATGTCGAACAAACATTAGTGGGTCATTTAACAATATCCACCGCAAATATTGCAAGGCAGCCTTAGCATCAAAATCTTGTGATCTCCTTTGTTTATCAATTTCATTGTAAATGTGCTTCTTTCCAAAACCTACTCTCTCATAATCTCTTGACATCGAAGCAAATGAATTAAAGGTCTTAGGTGCAAGAATACCAACCTTTCTTAAATTATTCATTTGCAAAATATCAACCCCAAGCATTCTCCTATTTGTAGGTAACATACCATAATACATTCCTTCAATTAATTAATGATTGTGGACATCATAAAAAAAACTTTACACACCATCGTTCAAAGTGGGTATCAACATGAACATGAAATTTTACCTTATACCCACATATAGTTTCAGGTCTCGGATATCGCTTACATTTCTCAATACTAATATCCTTGTCCTCACGAAACCCTTGTTGATGACACAAAAAGGTTTGTTGGATAGTCTCTCCTCTACGATATCTTAGTATCTTTCTTTTGCTAGCAAAAAAATCATTGATTCTTTCGTACCAATTATGAAACTTGTATGCAACATCCAAGTGTGGAAAATGACATCTTGAATTCTCTATAATCCATTGTCACTAATTCAATACTCACAATGTCCTAGATACTATCTATGGCAATACCTACACCTTCACTTCCATCATACACATCATAAATATCACCCTCTCCAGCACAATCATTTTCTGAGACAACCTTATTAACTTCATTACTATCGCATGAATCACCCGAAATAAACGTCTCTTCATGTTCCTACAAACTAAAACGAACAAACATTAAACAATCAAAATTTCATTTCGTAAACGAAAATAGAATTAATAGTTGTTGAAAACTTAACAATTTTCTTCAACACCCACAACAATTGCTTTGAATCCAACTAAATTACCAACTAATATGTCCAAATCTGATGTCCCATATGCTACCAGACTCTACAAAAATTTGTTCACACTTTGCATTAATGGACGTTTACACATAAACTTTTTCTTCACCCACTTATATGTTACAAAAATTCAAATATAAAAAATCATTACAACTAACTTAAAATATTACTTTGCAAAATCAAAACTCAAGCACATTCCCCCACAACACTTAACAAATGTTATATTTTCATGTAACATAAAAAACAATACATATCTATATTTTAAAAATCACTAGTAAATAACTTATGCATTTGCACAAGTCGATTTTGTTTTGTACATTTTTTTTCCTGACAACTTATGAAATAAGCATTGTTTAAACACGTGTATGTTTAATGAGAACAAAACAATATGATGAAATCCTTTGGGAAGGAACAATAGATGCAAATTTGTATATTAACATGATACCATGCAATATAGGAGTAGCCATAAGTGGAGTTCAAATTTAGTACATTACAAGCAACAATAAAAAGACTAACAAAATAAAATTTAGAATACATTATTTAATTTACTCATCATCATCAAATTTGATGTTATTAGCAGACTTGAACTCTTCTTCCAAATATCTACAAACGATTCTTTGATATTGTTACAGATGAAGATGAAGTTTCCCCTAGTGATTTAGCACATTTTTTTGTGATGTCCTAATAATTCAATTTAAATGTGAGTTAATAAAAAAATAATAAATTTTTTATATAGTATAAAGGAGTGTAAATGTTTAATTACTAATGTTGGTAGCAGATCATATCAAACTTTTCCCTCCATCTGAAAGTAATATTCAATTAATCTAAAAGGTAAAAGTCAAACGAAAACAATAAAATATTATGAGTATGACTTATAATTGATAGAATTGACAAAAATTAAATTTAAATTAATTTAAAGGATATATCTAGTTCGCAATGGAATAAATTCACTCATATTTGGATTGAATATAACATTGGTTACTTTTAAAACAATTTGAATAGCAACATCGCTTGAAAAAAATGTGATTACCAAAACAAAAATGAAGAGCATGATATAAGAAATTAAATTTAATATAGATTATTTAATAAAATAGCTCTTAAGATTTATCATAAAAAAATAGTATGTGAAATTATAACTAACCAAACAGTAAAGAACTATATGGGCTTATTTTTGCAAATTGAATATCTATGATAAGAATGAGAGCATTGCTATTAATTAAATTAAAAAATAAATTACAATGTGTTCTCCATTATCCTCAAGAAACCCATTACAAAACATGTTTATCTGAATGTAGGATATTGGATATTGACAATAGTTTTAATATTTTCATAGCTAGATGGTCTTTTTGAAATGGTTAGGCTAAAAAATGTTTTTCATCCTTATAAAATTGGAAATGTTTGAATTTTGTCCCTATGAAATTTTTAGTATATTTCCGTCCACGTGTAAAATTAAAATGTGTTATATTTTGGCCTGGAGCAAGGTTTGGGTAAATTCGAAACTACACGTAAAAATGACTATCTCTTAAGGATTTTTTAGGGCTAAAAATCGTCACAAATTGCAAAAAAAAACTGCCACAAATTGTAGAAAAATCGCTATAAATTGCATTTTTCTACAATTTGTGGTGATTTTTATTACCCAAACTTTGATCTGGGCTAAAATTTGACACATTTTAATTTTACAAGAGTGGAAAATGTACTAAAATTTTTGTAGGGAAGAAATTCGAACATTTTCAATTTTATAGGGACGAAAAATATTTAGCCAAACAGTTAACATCATTCTCAAATAAAATAGCTTACCATTACTTGGAGGAACCCATATTAGCCTTCCAATGGTATGACCTTTATTTTGTGGTTTCCGACATCTATTTATTTTAACATAGACAAATCTTGACACAAATTAAGCATAGGTTAAATTTTTCCTTCCAGGTATATCCTATTTGCACACATCCAAGATGTGAACATTTATTTTGTAACACTTGGTTTTGAAAGTACATCATCAATGTCCTCATGATTTTGATAATACACAACTTATTCACCTGGAAGGTGAAAAAACAACCTTTCATTTGTTGGTTTCCTACTATGAATTAGAAAGGAAAAAATCTACATGAAGAGATATACCTGCAGTCAAGATATCTATATGACGCCAATTAATTTCGTTAAGTGTAATTCATGAAAAAAGAAAAAAGACAATAACTAAAAAAATAAAAATGAAGAGTATATGCATTAAATAAAAGAACATGTTTCACATTGAGAGATATATCTAAAATTAAGATATTGTTTGATCTCATCAACAGGCCTACTATTACATAATCCTTGGTGCTTATTTTCAACAATTACAATTGTAATCCTATCATACCCTTTATTGATGTACTTGAATAAGTACTTTATTAAAGTACTTTGATTACACCATTTCATATTAATGTATACATGGTACTTCTTCAACAACATTGGATTGTACAGGACAACACTGCGATTATCAACAATAGTACCATTCTTGACAACTGTATTACTATTGTCTCTTCTCTTATAAATAGGATACCCATCTTGATCAATAACTATTGACTTTTGGAATTTCTTAAGATAATACCTAAAATATCTTCCATTTTTTCATGCACGATGATGATGTGTTAACTAGACCAAATGAGCCATGTATCATATGAGCTTAAACTAAATTGTATAGCTCTTTGTCTTCATTTTGATATGGTTTTTATGCTAATATTATCTTGTTAATATCATCTAAGAAAAAATTCTTGTTTGATGGATGCAAAACAATCAGTAAATGTGCATGTGGTAATCCACGTTTTTGGAACTCAATTATGTACATATCTGAAAGTAAACCAAGAGAAATACATGTTAGTAAAATGACTTTGCAAAATTTCAAGAAGTAATGTATACAAACTTAATATGTAGCATAAAAAAGGACTTACGTGTAACTACCTTACCCAACATATTATTCTTTGTCAAATCCACTAAAAACCTCTTCAAATTTAATTTTAAATACTCTATTATATCAGGACAATCCACTGCTTTTAAATGCATAAGCCCAAACAATCTTTGAATTTCTAGCTAGTATGGATTACATGTAAATGTCACAAACGAATCAGGAAAGTTAACATTATTATAAATCGTTATCTCATCAAAGTATAATTGATTCATTATCTACAACTTCCAACAAATGTGAAAGGTAATATGATTATTTTCCTCTTGTTTAAACCTTGACTTTGGACATTTTTTTTTATTCATGCAAATTTTAATATTTATCAATTTCCAAACAATAATACTCTTTTAATTGGTTTCTCCTGATAAAAGAAAATCTTTTAGACTTTATTTTGGTATAGCTATCAACCAAAAATTGCTAGAAGAGGATTCTTGAATGCAATATAGTTTGTGCTTCATTTGGTCTGGATTGGATTCTAAAACAAAGTCATCCTTTGATGGTAAGGTAATATCTTTTTGCAGCTTTTTAAAATGTGTGTAGTTCGATGAAGAACATTATGGTTGTACCAATCCTCACCATATGAAAATAAAAGCTAATATTAGAGACTCAAATAACTTGTATGCAACTCATCTATTATTTGAAGTTGACTATTTTGTATCTCAACAATTATATCTCCTTTTGATGTTGTGTTAACATCAACAATAAGAGCAACTACTTTAAACATACGATGAATATTATATATTCTACCATCATTCACTCTATCAGAAATCAACTTTCAATTTAAGATCATGCATATGTCCATCTTTTAATCTTTCCCTAGCCATTCAAAAGGACTTCGCATATGTATTATACTGATCTAACATTGTTAACAATTTGGATATAATCTCTAAATCCATGTGCCTTTGGTTCTTAACAAAGTACAAGCAAATAAATAGTGTTAAATATTAATAGTAAAATATGAAGAAATCAAAGTAGATTTGTGAAAATGTATAATAAAATTTGTATGCACTTAATTGTATTAATCCTATTTTGTATTTCATTTTTAGTGTTGAAGATATAAAGTTGTGCAAACTTTGACGCATGACCAAGCATAGGCAATAGACAACCAATTCTGTGGCATGATTGACCTTATATCCTAATAGTTGGTGGACCTCCACCATCATTAATGGACTTGTTAAGCTTTACTCCTGGTGATGTGAATGCAAACATCATGTTATACACCCGAATATACTGCTGATAATTTTTGCTTTCAAGTAATTTATCATCAAATGAAAGATGTTGAAGCACTATAGGTGATGTCTCAAAAAATGGTAATTGCATTTTTTTGTCACTACAACAAAGATGACACTTGAGCGTTATAGTATGCCTATGTTTACACATTCGCTTATGGTACCACATATTTGCTTTATAATGTTGGCATTATATGAGCAAATCACCAATATTAAAATATCCTACTAGTATGAAATCCAAATTTTAAAATTGTATACATGATATTATTTTTTTTTCACAAACAAATTGTACCTTAATTAGGATTGACATTTACAGTGGGATGAAAATTGTTATCTAGTTCTTCTTCCTTAAAACTTGAATTACTATCTGAAGTGAAGTCTATTAAAATAAAAGTAGAGTTACATATAATAAGTTAGGAATAAGTGAAAAAGTGCAAACGTGGAACCTAATCTCAATAATATTGGAATTAATTACCTTAAACTTGGTCAAAATCTAAAGGAGAGATATTCTTTGCATTGTCATCTTCATCATGTCCATTTTGAGTATGAACATAGATAGGTGTAGTTGAAGAATGAGATGATGCAGACATGGATATATTCAGGTTTGAGCAATTTGAGTCTATATATTGTCAAGACTTTCATTGGCAAACTTTTAACTCAACTCATTAAATGTATTCATTAAATTTACACCAAGCAGATCTATATGGACTGCACTTCTTTTGTTTTGTAAAGGATTATGGCTAGAACTTAGTTGAGTGTTGATATGGTTATACTGATTGAAATTGGTAGAAGTAATATCAGATAGTGGTATTCTCATTCTTGATCTTGGTTAAGGACATAGGTATTTAGTACTATTTTGTCTTATGACATTTTTTTCTCGCATCATGTTCTTTCTTTTCAATCATGCTTTTGTTGCAACATCCTTGCTTAAATTTTGAGCATTATCCATGATCCTACAGTACAACTAATAAGAAATTACATGATGATCAATTTATAATCATATTGTAGGTCTATCATTTGTATAATTTTTGTTTAGATTAAGGAGATTATTAACATATCAGTCTAGTCTTTAAAATAATTAGGAAAATGACATAATTATAGACCAATGAAATATGCTTGTCTACACAGAATGTAAGACACAATTCAATATCACACAATTGTAAGGTTGGTTAAGATATAGAAACAAACTAAATAATGAAGCAAGTAGCAATAGCTTAAATGTGTTTAGCCATCTTTGTATATGATAGTTAGGTAGATACAAGATCTTGAGACAAACTTTTTCATACTGCATTTTAGTTGACAGTCTCTTGGTTGGAGTCAGAGCAACTACTATATTAGGGTCATGATCCATCGTGGCAGATGAATACTATATTGTTAAAAGAAAAAAAAAATGAAAAATGAATAATGTTTATACAATCATAATTATTTTCTGCTTAAATACCTTCTTAGTCTTTGCAATTTAGCATTTTTTTGCTTTTCGTCTTTGCAATTTTTTTTTTGGTTTTAGTCTTTGCAAATTATGGTTGTTTTATTTTTTGTCCTTAAAGTGGTTTAGACAGCGCTTTTACTGTTCATAACACTTTTGTCACTGTTCAAAATGCTATCTAAATCGCTTTAAGGACGAAAAACAAAACAACCATAATTTGTAAGGACTGAAACCAATTTTTTTTTGCAAGGATGAAACATAAAAAAACGCTAAATTGCAAGGATTAAAAAGGTATTTAAACCTAATTTTTTATACTAAAATCAAACATCATAAATTTAACTTATAGTCTGATATTGAATAATTTTATTTACATCAGATATTGCATTATCAATTTCACACGTAGCATGTTACAAACATAATATTATCTTAGTTCATATAGTCTAAAATTAGCAATATGACAGAATATTAGCTAAGTTAGTATAACTTATAATTTGTATACCTCATCACTTCGAAATTGTTGGGTGATAACTTGAATCAATTCTGTATCCTAAGACACCTTGATTACAAATGAACAATTGAATTCAGGTCACACTTTGACCTTATAAATGCTAAAGTACATCCTAACATTTTATCAAGAGGCCCCAAGTACAATTTTGGATCATCTTCACCACACTAATTCAGACAATTCACAAAACTGTAAGTCAATCAAAATATAACATTAATAGGAAAATTAAATAAAGAACTTAATGGTAAACTAAACACTACATACTTCAATCATTAAGTTTCTAAGTTTAAGAGCAGACTTTCCTATAAGTTCAACATATTCATGGTCTTAGAAGATAAAATTTGCAAGCCTTTTTATTGCACTTACTACAAGCTTCATAACTCCAACCAATTTTCCCAACTATAAATTTTCCAGTTGTTCCAACTGTCACACAAGTTGCTTCCTACTCCAAAACAACTAAAATATGTATAGCTAATTAAAAACACAAACCTTTAATGTTACCTATTTTTAACATGAAAATTAGATTTAGTAAATACCTTTATAAGGTCATTGATTTCAGAAAGTCTTAACTTGTGCCTTATATATAAACTAGTATTATTCATAAAATTGGGAGGAACATCGAGACAATTGGGTTAGCCCTTGACTTTAAGTTGATAGTTCATATATTTCACTTGCATCATAGTTATAAATATTGATAATGGAATTGAAATTTCAGTTAAACAAATTTCCATAATTGGTTGTTTCATATGTAATTGCATAAGAACAAACTGAATATTCAACCTATTTTTGAAGGTTGTTATCTCTGGTACAACTTCATTGATGAAGACCTTTAAACCATGCCATGAGTTTGATAATGATACCAGATACATCCCTTTGATCAATATGAATCAGTCGACTTAACAATATATAAATAAATTATAGTTAGGTACAGATTCATGATTAAAACGTTGTACCTCCTTGATCCTTACTTGGGTTAACAAAATAATTATATGTCATGAATCATGTTTCTCATTAAAATATGTAAGCAATTTCAAGGCATGTTGTTCCCACGGTGTACAACTAATGATCTCGCCATTACAATATTATTAACATCACAATTAAAATGACATTAGTTAATATAACAATTACTTTAAAAATTGGGAATCAAATTATCTTAGTATATACAACAAAGAATATTACATAAGATCTTTCATGCTAAATACAACCTTTTTTGGATTACCATTAGGTTGTTGGTAAGTAATTTCATGTAAAGCACCAATAACATCTGTGCAAACATAAACATTTTGTTATTTCTTAATTTCAAGTAAAATAAAATATAATGGTAAAAATAGAAGTTAAACTATTATCTACTAACATGTCACGGCGATAATTCCATTAATTATGTCACGAAAACCTCTTAAACTTGAATACATTTAGAGGGACTTCTGGAAGATTTTGTTCTTTAAGGGTTGTGCCACTCGTGAATCACAGTTTGTACTTATAGTCACAAACCTTATACTGTCCCTTATTGCACACCACCTTAAAATTGTGCATATTATATGTACTATTATCTTTCAGCTTACTCCTCCATGTCACCAACTCTTCATTTTTTACCAACACCTGAATCTTATCCCCTTAGTTGATTAAGATCAATAACAGAATACTTAGCACAGTTAATTACAAATATATATTAGTAAAATTCCAGGATAAAACACGATAATTGATACCTTTGCATCCATAATAACCATCTCAAGCTATATGGCCTCATCTCGATTTTGGACTAACCAAATATCTGTAATTCTATATCTAGCTTTAAAGTTTCTCTTATGTCATATATATCTTTGATCATGTTAAACTTACGTGCCATTGCCAAAAATTGTGTGACATGAATCACTTTTTGAGTTGCCTAAATTACCTTAAATGCTTAAGATCCTTGCACTAAGTTATTTCTTTTCAACATATAACTGACAAGTAAAACGTGAAACACCAAAAGGAGCAAAGAAATAGTGGCAAAATGCTCAAAGAAGAGCAAAAATAAGTTTTCTCAAATCCAACTTTTATGTCAATCCCAATCCAAAAATGATAAAATAAGCAACACATTGAAATAGAAAAACACTAACAGGGACCAAACACGAACTTATCTCTGTTGAACCATGAAAACACTAGTAGTGCCGAAACATGTTTGGTTAACTAATTTTCTTAATAAGTGTGATTTTTTTTTTGCTTATAAAAAAGAATAGAGTAAGTAATTGTTTCCTAATTATTCAAATTAAATTGCTCATTATAAAATAATATCTAACAATTAACATAAATCTAAAAGTGGTGTAATATATCATTGATTTATAAAAATTAATAAATAAAAATATATGAAATATATAAATAAAAAACTGTAGCAAAAGCCAATTTTATTTTTATTTTATTATTCAACATATTCTTTCCATTACAAATTACAAATCTATACAAATCAATAGAATATGACATGTCTATTATGATGAAATCTTGAAGTAAGAGACTCAGTTTAAATAATTGAGAAATTATGAGTATTATTGTCTTCTAATTCAAATTTAAATCAAAACAAATTCTTCAATTTTTTTAAAAATCAATTCACATTTTTAAAAAAAATTATAACAATAACTATTATTTTTAAATTTAAATTAAATTATATTAATTATTATTATTATGAATACATTAAGTATTATATTAAAATTCAAATTAAATCTTCTTTTGTGTAAGTTGTAATAAATCTTATTATTTTAAAAATATTATTTTCATAATTATTATATATAAAATTTCAGGAGTTAAAATATTAATCACAGGCAAGATAATGCTAATCACATGATTGAGAAGTAAAAATAATGGTAAAATATGTTTTGGGTCCCTATAAAATATGTAAAATATTAATTTTATCCTCCAAAAATTTTTCATATTAATTTGGTCTATCTAAAATTAAAACCTATTTTTGTAGGTCTCTATGAATATCAATAGCTTAATTTTTTTTTTAATTTTCTAAATTTATAATAACAAAATACGAAAATTTGATAAACATAAAATTTATAATTCATTTATATGTGTAAATCCGTAGTCACCTCAGATTATCATTTTATGAAGTTACCAACGAGAACCTACAAAATAAGTTTCAATTTTAGAGGGACCAAATTAATATGAAAATTTTTTGGAGGATGAAATTAATATTTTGCATATTTTATATGACTCAAAACATATTTTACCCTACAATTAAATATTTTGAAAAAATGATTTCGTTGAAAACGGCGTCGTTGAGATCCTAGTTTAATTAGATTGCTAATCGGCGTCGTTTCGAGGCTAGAGAAAGTTCCTACAAACCCCTACAAACCCCTTTCTCCTCGATTTTGGAACACTGTGTGCAGAGCAGCTGTGCCTCAACCCGAAGGCTGCGCCACCACCTGACGCTCCGTCGTCCACGGTCAGTTCCTTTCACTCCTCTCTAAACCTTATTTGATAGATTCATTCATTGGTATCAGTATTTCGGATCAATCTGAAATTCAATTTGTTACTCGATGCTGTTTGATAGAACTGGCCAAGAACACCAATGGCTTACCGACGCTGCCTCTTGATAAGAGGGAACCTCGTGGATCGGAGGTGCCATCCGTCTTTCAGTTATGTTCTCCATGGCGACGAGGGGAAACGCGAACGCGCAGAAGAAAAACTATCTTCAGCGGGAGTTAGTAATTTTACCCAAACAAGGTCCTTTGGAAGCTCTCTTGATGGACAAATGGGGTTCTTTGCTCCGTCTCGAGATAGAATTCTTTCTCCGTGTGCCGGATACGGTTTCTGCCGGTATATGTCGACGGTGAATCAGGGTTCAGATAAGATTGGCAGTGACATAATGACTGATGTAGCTGATGTCCTCACTGACACGACCATGGAGACTGTAGCTTCTCAGGCTCCCGTTGTTAATGAAGTTGCAATTGCTGCTGCTGATTCTTTTTATCCTGTACAGGCCTTGCAGTATGTGATAGATGCTGTGCATTCCTACACTGGCTTAAATTGGTGAGTCTCTCTGTCTATATACAGGGACGGAACCAGAAAAAAATAGTAAGGGGTGTGAAAATTTACCACATGACAAGCAAAATTAATAATGATTAATTTCGAGTAAACACCCATTTTCGTCCCTAAAAGATATAGGCACTGACACTAGTCCCTCAAAAAGATTTTTAGAGGCAAAAGAGTCCTTAAGAGTTTTCTTCGTTGGACATGTTAGTCCTTCCGCCAGTCTCATTCAATTATATTGGCAAATTAGTCACAAACCATACATAATTATAGATAATTTAGTCTCTAAAAGAATTATGCATTTAGCTGAATAAGTCCTTCAAAATTATGTATCACTAGCAAATTCAAATTAGTTCCCGGAAGGACTAATGTACCCAACACAGGAAACTTTCAGGAACTATTTTGCCTTTAAAAATCTTTTAGGGACCAAATTGTCCGTGCCTATATCTTTCAGGGATGAAAATGGAGTTTACTCAATTAAATTGGTTTATATTTTGCTTTTACCATGGATTTGGGTTTGTACTAGCAATTCCTTTAGATTGTCTGTTTTTAATTATAACTAGCTATACATAAGTACCGAAGGTACTGACTTCCTTTAATATTATCTGAATTGGAAACTCAGTTATTTTATGTCATTTCAAAATGAATAGCGAATTTAGGGTTTCAAGGCTATGCTATCTCTTGCAAGGTTGTTCTTGCCCTATTGTAGTATGTGATGCATATTCTGGGATTTGATTATCCATTGGTGCATTCATTCATAAATCATAAATTCATAAATAATACAACTAGGATTTGGTGGCACATTTTTTTGAATGGAAATTGTTAATCTTATTGCTTCCTTGTTTCAGGTGGGCATCCATAGTTCTAACAACCCTGTTGATTCGGAGCGCTACAGTTCCACTCTTAATAAATCAACTTAAGGCCACTTCTAAACTTACGGTATAATATGCTGCTTTTAACTTCATTTTTGTTTCTTGCTAAAATAAAATGATGGCAATGCCTCTTGCTTGTACCTTTGTTTCGCATGTCCTGATTGGAGTGGACACAATTTAAACATTTGGAGGGAACTGTTTCCCCTTAGTTTCCTTTCCCTTTTTAGATTAAGATCTCCTTAACATGGCTTGGAAGGTTAATTCCCTAGCTTCACAAGTCTGTTCCCTCTTTTTTATTCCATTTTCCATAAACGCCCTCAAGCTTGTTATAGTTGTTATATCAATAATGCACTTTTTCCATATTCTAATCTATCTTGTTACCTAAACTTACTGTTTTATGTATGTGACAGTTAATGAGGCCTCACTTGGAAGAGATAAAGCAACAAATGGAGGGAATGGTAATCATCAAGTCATTTTTAATTACTGATGATAGGGCTATGCTATTATATTGATATGCAAGTGAGCAAATGGGGCCTCACAAGTTCTGTTGTCTTGTATCCATAAATTTTAGTTTGACTCAAATTTGTTTAAGGTTTTAGTTGGTTCACCTGTTTAGTACATGTCCTGGTGATCTATGTGATGGAATGGATCCTTTTTGTTGGAGAAATGTTTATGTTTTGGATTTTATTACATGTATTATCAAAAGCAACTTTCTCTCTGATCACAGTAACATCCAATTTTCAGACTATGGATCCTGTAGCTGTTGCTAAAGGTCAGCAGCAGATGAAGAAGCTGTTTAAGGAGTAAGTGGTTTCTTAATTTGCTTGTAAAAGATATCCTTGACATTATTTTTGTGGTCTCTTTTATTCTATTCTTTAGCTGCTAATAGTCATTTTTTATCCTCCCAATCTGATGTAATTACTACATTTAGTGATATAATATTATAATGTATTAGCAGAGCAATCTTTGTGGTGATTTGTGAACTGTGATGGCCGTACCTGCAATCATTAAATAACCAGTGTTCTGCTTTAACTTTTATGAACTGCTAACATGGCTTCACTTGCTATCTATTTTCATTAGATGGAAAATGTTGCATCTGAAAACAGGCTTTAAGGTGTGATCATTGAATCTATGGAGGTGTTTGTTTCAAGTTATCAAAAAAGATTCCCGGGAATATGGACTTGGGAATATCACATTCCCATGTTTGTTACAAGTTTTGTAAAAATATTCCTAGGAATAGTTGATTTCCAAGAATAAGAAATACATATGTTTCTGATACTTCTTATTCCCATGCTAAGAGGTAGGTATTTGCATTCCCATGGGAATGAAAGTTATTCTTTACAATAACTACCCACCCCCACTTCTTTCTTCACATTTCTTATTTCACTTTTATTTTTAAATTTTTTTAATTAAATAAATTTTATTTTATTTTTCTAAAATTCCTAATGACAACCAAGCATGTTCATGGGAATAATATTCCTAGGCATAACATTCCTAGGAATATAATTTCTGGGACTACAATTTTATAACTTGAAACAAATGCCTCCTATGTTAGAAGAGTAATTATTGTTAATGTTTAAGAACTAAGACTTGAGTGGTTCATGGCTTTTAGGGAAGTGTTTCAAGTATTAAGTCAAACTTCATAGTTAATGGATCTTTGTATGACTAAACATCATCTTCCTTTGGTTTTGATAAATGCAGATATGGTGTGAGTCCTTTTACGCCATTGAAGGGACTCTTTATTCAAGGTCCTATTTTTGTTAGTTTTTTTCTTGCGGTAAGCTGAGTTTCAATTTGATATTTTCCCTAATTGTAAGAGTCTGAGGAGCCTTTATATTGTTTCTATCCATTCTCATTTCTGTGTTTAAAGATAGATAACAAATATGGCTGAAAAAATGCCATCATTCAAGCATGGTGGAGCTTATTGGTTTATTGATCTCTCAACTCCAGATGCCTTGTATGTCTTTCCAGTTTTGACTGCATTGTCATTCTTAATAACAGTAGAGGTAAGCATTTTCTTTTCAGAAATTTTCAACTTTCTTTATAATTCTCTTTCTAGATTGACTTTCTTCATTCTTGATTGAATGTTTTTAGTCTTCTGTTTTGAATTTTATTTTGTATGCGCTATATAACTGGCCACTTCTAAAGAAATGAAAAAGTTTTAAATTGAGTTGGCAAGAGTGGTGTTATCTATTATATTTTGGTTCCAACTTAGATTAATTGATTTCTTATTGTTCCTCAGTGTAATATGCAAGAAGGGATGGAAGGAAATCCTGTGGCTGGCACCATGAAAAATGTCTCTAGGGGTCTTGCTGTTCTTACGGTTCCTTTCACCATGGGATTTCCAAAGGTAAACTTTCCTAGCTTAGCTTTTTTTGGAACAAACAACTTCCCGTTGCTGACACTTATTTTTGCATTTGAAAGTAGTTCTGCCTGAAGTTTCTCTGTAAAATTTGTTGCATTCTATCTGCATCTGCGGAACAATGTTCCAACACTATGTTAAAATGGCTTTGGATGCAAAAGCTACAGTGGTTAGCACTTATTTTAACGTGCATCTGTGTATTTGTGACCTCACTGTACAGTTTGCTTAGTGACTGGTAACTTTGCAAGTGTAACTTGCTATCCATGAAAGAGAAAGTTACCAAAAGGCACTTAATACTCTTTTGATATCTTAAAATACTTTGAATATCAAAATCTGCTTTGGCTTTACATTGCACTCATTGTATGCATTGTGTGGTTTATATGACTGATAGAAACTTGATTGGCAATGAAAAACACAACTGAAAATAATGTATGTATTCACATCTTCTGACTTGATATCATGGTGATATCAGAATTTGGCAAGGTCTGCAAATGAAACTGAAGAAAATTGTAATATCAGAAAAGAACATACCAGGATAGTCCCAGTGATTGAGAAGTGTGGGTCTGTCCCATCAATTCCCTTAGCTCCCTTCCTAATTTTTTGTTTATCACCAAATAAAGAACTTCTCTCAAGGATGTAAAAGAGAGCTGAAGATAACATATGTATTCACCTCGATTGACCTGATATCAAGATGATATCAGAACTCAGCAGGCTCTGTGAATGAAACTGGAGAGATTTACAAGAATAGGGCGGGAAAATAAAATACAAGTATAGTTCCAGTGTTTGAGAGGCCTGATTCTCCTCCCTCTTATAGCCAAATCCCCCCCTTGGTTCTCACACTCCCTTAGCCCCAACTCCATGTGTAACAGGTTGTTACACAAGTTGCACTTCCCACTTTGTCTACATGTAACTCTGATCCCCTACTGCTCCCACTTTTCCTAACATACGCCTTAGTCATCTTTGGTCACCTAAAACATTGTTATAACATCCTTTTTATGTACTAGTTTTGACCAAGGTTATCAAATTGTGTTTCAAATTGTGAACTATCAAGCTAATTTTAAATCTTGAATAGTAAATAAAGCATATCAAATCCAGAAAAAACTATAAAAAATAGCTTAAAATATATCATATAAATGATATACAGTGCTCAATGTAATAATTTTAAACTACAAATTAACAAAACAATTTAACTATAAGTCTCGCAAATCAAAATCCCAGGCCATAACTGAGGGTATTAAAGCCTTTATTTTAGAAGAAAGAAAACAGAGCAATGGAGCAGCTATATAGAATGCAGAGAATGAATGAGACCTGTGTGAAACTGTTTCAGAAGCATGAACACTGAGCAGTCAAATAATCAGATAGGGTGCTTTTGGTTGCTCCTACATTTCCTTTTTGTAAACAATTTAAACAAAATCGACTTTTCGTTTTTTGTATGACAATTAGTGAAAGAAAAGCAAAAATCTAAAAATAGAAAATTGCTGTATGTTTCATATCGGTGATATGGAATTGCACTGGCATCCATGCATTACACGACTTAAAGTCACACAATTAATCACATAATCTGAATTGCTGACTTCACTTGTCAAATCGTATTGAATTATGAGATTCTAGCTACGGTTTTGACATGTGTTGTATGTGAGATTAAGTGTTTTTTTATTTTTTTTAATTACAAGTCTTTTGAGAAGTGCTGGTAATAACTTGACCCCCCCACCCCCCCCCCCCCCCCCCCCCCTTATTTTCTTGTATAGAAAAGATCTCTATAGTTGCTTTGGTGTGGGGATTGTGACTGTGGATGGAGCATAACACCATAATTATCAGACAGAAACTTCTCTCTTTCCATCTAGTGTGGGACTACAAAATTAGTTTCTTGGCTTCTATGTGAGTGTCAGTCCTTGTTTTTTTAGGGTGGCTCTCTTTCATGGATCTCCCGAGAGATCTGAGCACCATTGAAATTATGTCTTTGCTGCTTTATTATCTGCTGTTTATTTATCTATCTTTCAAACTCCAGAAGATTTTCTTTTCCCTCCTTCATGCTTCTGTTCTCCCTCAATTAATTATTAATTTTTTTTATCAGAAAGGTAGTTCATAATAATAATAAAAATTAATGTAGTAATTTAATGTTTGAAATATAATAGGAAACCTGACAAATATTCTGTATTGACTAAACAGAAACATTTTACTCCAATCTGGAAACTTAGAAAAAATGCTCTATTTTCTCTATTTGAAAAGAGATGGCTTAATAATTACGAAAATTAATATTGTAATATACCTTAAATTGAAGGGTATATCTTAGTGTTGAAAATCAGAATATTATATTTTGATTCTATTAATAATAGCGGTTTATAGGAACATAATATTTAATTTAGAGGAAACAAAATATCCTCTATTTATGTGTAATTAATGTAATTAACCTATATAAATTATGCCGGTTTTCAGTCAAATTATGCCGCTGTGTACTTTGACACACGGTTTTCAGTCAAATTATGCCTCTGTTTCTTTCATTTTAACATGGTATCTAGAGCCTGACAGAGGTATTACGAAAATTATGTCTCACCGGGGACAGGGATTCACCTGTCCCCGGTGGACCCTTTTGATCGTCTCCCTTCTTTTGGTGACTAGTTTCGCACCTCCGCCATCCTTTTCCGACGTCTTTTCTGGTCATTGTTTTTTGCTCGCCGCTTATTTTTTGGCGAAGAACTTTCCGGTAGCCTATCATGTTGTTGTCCTAGAAGCATTGGCCTTGTCTTTGTCCTAGATGCCCTGGCCCTTGTCTATGTCCCAATGCATTGGCCCTGTCTTTATCCCAGATGCACTGGCCCCGTCTGTGTCCTAGCCTAGGTGCACTAGTCCCGACGACTTTGTCCCAGATGCATTGGTCTCGCATTCAGTTTAAATAATTTGGGTCTCCAACATTATTGGGTTTGAAACTTCCAAATGTAGTTTCGAGAAGAACAAACCTTGCTATGCTTGCCATGAATTTTCTCTTTCGCTGATGATCATTCCAGCTATTTGGCAAAGATATTTTTTCTAGCAAACTTTCTCCCACTTCTCCAACATCCCTGAGTTGTTTTTCAAACTATTATTTTTTTGGTGGAGCTCAATTTTTATGTTTTTTATTTATTTGTTGGGAATAAATTTTCATGTAACAAGCTGAGAGCTTAGTAAGCTTCAGCTTGAGGGAGAGTGTTGAAAATCAAAATATTATATTCTGATTCTAATAATAATAGCGGTTTATAGAAACACAATCTTTAATTTAGAGGAAATAAAATATCCTCTATTTATGTGTAATTAATGTAATCATTCCAGCTATCTGGCAAATATATTTTTTCTAGCAACTTTCTCCGACTTCTCCAACATCCCCGAGTTGTTTTTCAAACTATTATTTTGGTGGAGCTCAATTTTTATGTTTTTTATTTATTTGTTGGGAATAAATTTTCTTGTAACAAGTTGAGAGCTTAGTAAGCTTCAGCTTGAGGGGGAGTGTTGAAAATCAGAATATTATATTATGATTCTATTAATAATAGCGGTTTATAGGAGCATAATCTTTAATTTAGAGGAAACAAAATATCCTCTATTTATGTGTAATTAATGTAATTAACCTATATAAACACGCATCCGCTGTGTACTCTGACACACGGTTTTCAGTCAAATTATGCCTCTGTTTCTTTCATTTTAACACTTAGAATGTGGGTTATGGGCATAATTCATCTCTACAAAATCGGCATGTAAGGTGAGGGTTTCCCTCCCTCCCTCCCCCCCCCCCCCCCCCACCCAATACTTTATTTGACCATATCTCTAGCCGATGTGGGATTAAACCACCACCATCGAGGCTGCAATTAAGGCAACCCCAAAAGAGGCCACAACTAAGGCGGGCTAGGGGGTCCGCAATTAAGGCGGCTTTCCAACACTCCCCTTCATGCCCAGGACTTCCAGTCTGGAGCGTGCCAAATGCAGGTGACCCACTAATGGATTTAGGATAACCTTTGGTACCATCATAGAATGTGGGTTATGGGCCTAACTCATCCCTACAAAATCGGCTTGTAAGGTGAGGGTTGTTCCCCACTTGTATACTTTAATTTGGTCATATCTCTAGCCGATGTGGGACTAAACCACCACCCTTGAGGCTACAATTAAGGCAACCCCCAAAGAGGCCACAACTAAGGCAGGCTAGGGGATCTGCAATTAAGGCAGCTTTCCAACAGTATCTTTGGCAAAGCAAAGGTTTCTGCAATCCATGCCTTATATATGATATAGATATAGATAGGTTATTGATTATCCATTTTCCATCCACTTGTATTAGGTTTATATGATGTATTTTGTTTGTAATATCTAATGGTGCTTAGCTAATTGAGAAAAAAAAGGAGTGCTTGCCTATTTTCTTTTTACAGCTTTATGTTTGCTTTCATTTGTCATTCTATATAGTTTGAACTTGAGTTTCTTTATAATTGTGCAGGCAATATTCTGTTACTGGGTTACATCAAATTTGTTTTCACTTATGTATGGACTTGGTAAGGCTCTTGAAAATTTTCATTTCCAATTTTACTTTATCTTTTCCAATTTTCACCACTTTAATAGGCAGAAACCTGAATTTCTTGAAATGTTTGAAACATATCAATGGTATTCTTTTTGAGTGCACACTTCTCTATCCATGATGATCCAAAACACTCCAAGATGCACTTACAGTCTTGCACTCCTAATTTTACTGATTGATCTTATGTTTTAAACATATCAATGAAGTCGAACGCCTCTCACAATCATTCATAGCCTGACTGGCTGCTGTTCAGTTGTTAGTCCCTTCTGTATTGAAAATCTGCTTGCTTTATGATCTACACCAAAAATTAGCATAATTTCAATCAATATTTTACTCCATGCAAAATCACAACAATCTCCTTAGATATGTTTTGTTTTCTCAACCTTAGGACTTATAAGAGCATTGTCCTCTGCTTGAGTTATTACTTATTTTATTTATTTTTATTTAATTTCACAAGCAGAATGTGTAGAGCATTCTGTTTGGAAGATTTTCTCAAGTTTGTCATAAATATGGTTTGTTGATTGTAATCAGATATTTAGTTTCCTTATTATTAGCCTTTGATAGGATAATTTATTTGATCCATAATTTTAGGATCAAGAACAAGATTAGTTTATTTTTAAGATAGCATCTTGTATACATATTGGTACACATACTGTAAATCATTCAACTTGGTCTAGATTCTGTTGATATCATTGGTTAGACTTGAATTAGAGGACTAAAATTTGTTTAAAAAGCACTAAATTTTGACATAAATTTAGTCCCATAGTCATGGAGCACGATGTCAAAATTGTCTTTATGTTCGGATTGTGACATCATAGGACTCATTTATGTCATTTTCAATTGAAAAGCAAAATTGATGTTAATGTTTTTGGAGGACCGAATTGATGTCGCTTTCTATGATTGAGACACATAAAATGTTATATTACTTTTTTTGAAATGATGAAATGACCCCTGGGATGGGGGTGGGGTTAAACAGGGTTAGTTAAAAAAAAAATTGAGGACTGTAATTCTCTTAACAAAGCGAATAATTGCAGTAGATCTATTAGACCCAAGTTTTAGGCTGTGTTTCATGTATGGACTAAGTTTCTAATTATTTATGCATTAAAAGGGTGTTTTTCCACTCTCAACTGTATAGTACAAACACAAGTGAACCTTCGTTATGCTCTTGGTTTTTTTTTTTTTTTTTGCTTGTTTTGCTTTTTTTGTTTTTTAAGTTGTTTTTTTTTTCCTAATCCCTATTTGCTCTCTTATTTCCAATTTTACAGTGCTTAAAGTTCCTGGTGTAAAGAAAACTTTGGGTATTCCTGAAATACCTGTTGCACCACCCACCAGTCCTCCTCAATCTCCCTTTTCTATATTTCCAGCTCTAAAACAAGCTACATCAGCAACAAATGGGCTAAGCTCAATATCAGATGAAGCTTCAAAACATTCAAATAAAAAGATATCTTCTTCTTCTGTTATTAGTCAAAGGCTTAGAAGTTTAGAGAAACAAGTGAAAGGAAGAAAGAAAAACAAGAAGTGAGGAAAATTTACTGGTTCCTAAATTATGCCATCTATACATATGGAGCAATTGTGCTCAGATTTTTGTTATATTTTATTATCCTGGGATGAGGGAGAAATTAGTTCGAACTTTGTGATTGCTTGTAATCTTGCTTAGGAAGTTCAAACTTTTGCTTATCGTGTAGTCTAAGTCTACACTCTATTCATGGGTTTCTCAATTCTCGTGTAAAACTAAGTCCCTATCAGAAAGGGAGGCCTCAATAATTTCATATTACTTTTCATCTTTCATTTTTCATTCTAGTTTTACAAATTTTGTGATCAAAAGATGGCTAATATGGGCTCTTATTTGACAATTGGTATGAGTATCAACTTTAGTACAAGTGTGATTATTTTTATTAGGATAGTAGGCAATTATTTTTTTTAGGTTAAAATGCACTTTTGGTCCTCTTATAATTTTCAATCCACAATTTTAGTCTCCCTATTTTAAAATCAAGACATTTAGTCATCCAATTTTTCAAAATTAGTAATTTTGGTCCTTCCAAAAGTTGACCATAGATGCTGACTTGACGCTTATGTGACAAGAAATTAAATAATATTAAAAATAAAGTGTTATAGTGGGAATTTAACTAAAGTCCTCTTACATAAAAACTATGCAATAAATCACTAGGCTACATAATTTTTTTAGTTAATATTATAAACCATATTTGTCATATATTATAACTAGACAAGTTATTATTATTATTTTTTATTTTATTCTAATTATTAAAATTAATTAAATTACATAAATTAGTATGTAAATTATTTACATAAATTATTATATGTAATTTACATAAATTTATATTAATATGTAAATTATAAACAAATAAAATTTTATTAATTTGTATAATTTGAATAACAATAATATACATAAAAACAAATTTATGTAATTTGTATAAATTACATAAAATGATATATATAAATATTTTACATATTAATTTATGTAATTATATTGATTTATATAATTAGAATAAAGACAATTTATACATGAAATAAATCAAATATTTTTATGTTATTTATACAATTTTTTAATAATTTACATATTACCATTATAAAAAATTATTTTGAATAATTTATGTATTTTAATTATACAAATTTGTTTTACATATCAATATATATATATATATATATATTATAAAAATTTAATTAATATGTAAATTATTTTAATTATACAATTCTAGAATAAAAATAATTTATATGTTAATTAAATTTTCTAATTAAAATATATTAATACATTAAATAAATTTGTGAAATTAAAATATGTAAATTACTCAAAATAATTTTGTATAATTATAATGGGTAAATTATTAAAAAAATTGTATAAATAAAATAAGAATATTTAATTTATAAATTATTTTATTCTAATTATATAAATATAAATCAATATAATTACAAAATTTAATATATAAAACATTTATATAAATCATTTTAGGTAATTTATACAAATTACATAAGTATATTTTTATGTAAATTATTTTTATTCAAATTATACAAATTAATAAAATTTTAATACTTTTTTATAATTTTTTTGGTGCAATGAGAAAAATGAACAAAACTACATATTGATATAAATTTATGTAATTTGTGTAAATTACATAAAATAATTAATGTAAATAATTTACATACTAATTTATGTAATTTAATTAATTTTTATAATGAGAATAAAATGAGAAAAAAATTAATAACTTGTGCATTAATGATATATAACAAATATTATTTACAATATTATTTAAAGAAACTTTGTAGCCTAGTAGTTAGGGATGGAAACAAGCTAGGCCAGGCCAGGCATTGGCGTGCCTGAGCCTAGCCTACATCATAATTACTAAGCCTGGGCCTGACATATTTACCTGTTATAGATATTTTTTTAGGCCTTAGCCTGACCTGTTTAAAAGCCTGGCCTGGCTTAAAAGCCTGTTTACGTGACATGTTCTATAAAAGGACCTATAAACATGGCAATAAGCCTATAGGCCTAGCTAGGCCAACGAGCTTAAATAGGTCAACAGGTCTTGTTCATCACGTAAAATATTCAATATTTTCTAAATACTAATATTAAATATAAATATTATATATTATATTAATGTAATATATATAAATATATAATATTGTATATATTATTATATAAATAGGTCAGCCTGTTAAGTTTCATGGGCTTTTTCTAAAGCCTGAAGCCTGACATTTTTAATTAAAAAGGCTTTTTAAAAAGCTTAAGTCTGACCTTCTTAATAAACAAGCTAAGCCAGGGCAAGCCTTTGGCGGGCTAGGCCGTAGGCCCCCGAAAGGCCGACAAGCTGCTTGGCCTATTTCCATCCATACAAATAGTTCATTGTTTAGTTTTTGTGAAAGGGGTATTAGGTTCAATTCCCACTAAGACACTTTATTTTTCAAACTATTTAATTTCTTGCCACATAAACATCATGTCAGCAGCCCACATCAACCCACGGAAGGATTAAAATTGATGATTTTGAAAAATTAGGGGACTAAATGTATTGATTTTAAAATAGGAGGACTAAAATTGCTTATTTTGAAAAATTAGGGGATTAAATGTCTTAATTTTAAAATAGAGGGACTAAAATTGGGGATTGAGAATTATAAGGGGACCAAAAATGCATTTTAGCCTTTTTTTTTATTGGACATTTAGATAATAGAGCAAATTACGGTGACACCTTATGTTTTACATGAATTACACGAGGCATCCCTCCGTTTGTAGATATTACTTTGACACCTCCTCCTTTAACGGTGTTAAACAACGTTTAAAATTTAAAGTTGAATGACCAATATGTCTTGATAATGTTTTGTAGACCCAAAAATGCCCTTCATTTAAACCAGTAACAAAGCCACTAATTCCCCCTAACAAATCTGTTGGAAAAGGTCCATCGTCAATGAGAAAAGAACACGACTTTGGTGATTGAAAAAAATCATGATTGCGTCCAAGAACACGAAGGACCACACTGCAAGCTTTGCAAGCAAGGTGTGCCACCGCATGCAGTTGAAGTACAAGCAATTTTTTTTTATTGGACATTTAGAGAATAGAGCAAAATATAGTGACACCTCCTATGTTTTACATGAATTACACGAGGCACCCCTCCGTTTGTAGACATTACTTTGACACCCCTCCTTTAACGGTGTTAAGTAACGTTTAAAATTTAAAGTTGAATGACCAATATGTCTTGATAATGTTTTGTACACCCAAAAATGCCCCTCATTTAAACCAGTAACAAAGCCACTAATTCCCCCTAACAAATCTGTTGGAAAAGGTCCACCATCAATGAGAAAAGAACACGACTTTGGTGATAAAAAATGATCACGATTGCGTCCAAGAACACGAAGGACCACACTGCAAGCTTTGCAAGCGAGGTGTGCCATCGCATGCAGTTGAAGTATAGGCAATTATTTTTTTTTATTGGACATTTAGAGAATAGAGCAAATTACAGTGACACCCCTTATGTTTTACATGAATTACACGAGGCACCCCTCTGTTTGTAGATATTACTTTGACACCTCCTCCTTTAACGGTGTTAAGTAACGTTTAAAATTTAAAGTTGAATGACCAATATGTGTTGAAAATGTTTTGCAAACCCAAAAATGTCCCTTATTTAAACCAGTAACAAAGCCACTAATTCCCCCTAACAAATCTGTTGGAAAAGGTCCACCGTCAATGAGAAAAGAACACGACTTTGGTGATCGAAAAAAGATCACGATTGCGTCCAAGAACACGAAGGACCACACTGCAAGCTTTGCAAGCGAGGTGTGCCATCGCATGCAGTTGAAGTATAGGCAATTTGTTTTTATTGGACATTTAGAGAATATAGCAAATTACAGTGACACCCCCTATGTTTTACATGAATTACACGAGGTACCCCTCTGTTTGTAGATATTACTTTGACACCTCCTCCTTTAACGGTGTTAAGTAACGTTTAAAATTTAAAGTTGAATGACCAATATGTGTTGAAAATGTTTTGCAAACCCAAAAATGTCCCTTATTTAAACCAGTAACAAAGCCACTAATTCCCCCTAACAAATCTGTTGGAAAAGGTCCACCGTCAATGAGAAAAGAACACGACTTTGGTGATCGAAAAAAGATCACGATTGCGTCCAAGAACACGAAGGACCACACTGCAAGCTTTGCAAGCGAGGTGTGCCATCGCATGCAGTTGAAGTATAGGCAATTTTTTTTTATTGGACATTTAGAGAATATAGCAAATTATTGTGACACCCCCTATGTTTTACATGAATTACACGAGGTACCCCTCTGTTTGTAGATATTACTTTGACACCTCCTCCTTTAACGGTGTTAAGTAACGTTTAAAATTTAAAGTTGAATGACCAATATGTCTTGAAAATGTTTTGCAAACCCAAAAATGTCCCTTATTTAAACCAGTAACAAAGCCACTAATTCCCCCTAACAAATCTATTGGAAAAGGTCCACCGTCAATGAGAAAAGAACACGACTTTGGTGATCAAAAAAAGATCACGATTGCGTCCAAGAACACGAAGGACCACACTGCAAGCTTTGCAAGCGAGGTGTGCCATCGCATGCAGTTGAAGTATAGGCAATTTTTTTTTTATTGGACATTTAGAGAATAGAGCAAATTACAGTGACACCCCCTATGTTTTACATGAATTACACGAGGCACCCCTCTGTTTGTAGATATTACTTTGACACCTCCTCCTTTAACGGTGTTAAGTAACGTTTAAAATTTAAAGTTGAATGACCAATATGTCTTGAAAATGTTTTGCAAACCCAAAAATGTCCCTTATTTAAACCAGTAACAAAGCCACTAATTCCCCCTAACAAATCTGTTGGAAAAGGTCCACCGTCAATGAGAAAAGAACACGACTTTGGTGATCGAAAAAAGATCACGATTGCGTCCAAGAACACGAAGGACCACACTGCAAGCTTTGCAAGCGAGGTGTGCCACCACACGCTGTAGTAAAATGCGTTCTCAAAAGGCAAGCGTACCCTACGCAGTAGTAACAATGGACTCTAGGAGTCTGGATATCGAACCCAAAGGACCAGTTGTGTTCCCAAATAATTAATTTCACAAATAATTAAGCATTCCAGAATTTAAAATCAAATTGTTAGGAATGGTGTTAGAAAGAGAATTGGAGCAGAAAGATTAATATGAGAACAATTATAATAAAGAAGCCTAGGTTTGTGATTTCACATGTACCCCTTTTTCTCCCAATTCTAATCTCAATAAAATCTCTAAATGCGTTACTTGCCAGCGACCTCTTAAATTCGTTAATTAACAATTGATCATAGTTAATAATGCTATTTCCCCAAATTTGATTCCCAATTGATCATAGGTAAATTAATTTAGAGCAAATGATGAATCTCGGAGAGGTTGATTAACATGTTAATCTACTGGAAATTCATACGATAGGTTTGATCATGCAAATTGTACGAATCCAATCACTTCACAGTTCAGTTAATCGCAACAATTGATCATAGACAAGAGATTAACTTATGTTTAGATTGATCGGTCCTAAAAAGCAATGAAAGCAGTGGAGAGATACAAATAACTGAATAGCATCGAGGTTTTATTAAAATCAAAATCGGGGTACAAAGGTACAGTTACATCACAATTCGGAGCTAAGAGAAACTAGCCACTCATGTTCATGATTAAGCCAGAAAACTCAAAAGAAGACATAAATATTACAAAAGGGAAGAAACTTTACAGTGGTGATCCCCGGTGGTGCTCTCTACGTCTTCCCGTAGCTCAGAGTCTCTCACATGACCTTTTTCTTACTTAGAACCCTCAGTTTTCAAAATAGAATAAAAGATAAAAATAAAAGGGTTTCTCAGCTCCTATTTATAATAATTCAAAATTCAAAGGGGCTGATGGCGCAACTTACCACGGTCCTGGTAAAATGACCACGGCCGTGGTCCTTGCATGGTACTCAAGGTTCAATTCTGCTACGCAACCAGCATGGCCATGGTAAATTTACCATGACCATGGTCCTTGCATTACTTCAATTCTGACCTTTTTTTCTTGGTCCTCCAGAAAATGGCATTTTTGCTCCAAAAAGTGCAATTTTCATCTTTTTTCCTCATGAAGCCTCTTGAGTACCTGTCTTGCATCAACTAACACCAAACAATGAGTTTTGCCAATAAAATATATTCAAAATGTATAAAAATGACATCTAAACTCACATCAAAATACAATCAAAATTCGGTTTATCACATGCAGTTGAAGTATGAAGCTTTCTCCATCTTGAACTTCCTTGGAGTCGAAGGGGCACGGTGTATGTGCGACATTTGCTTTAGTTTGGACATTTTATTGTGAAAATATCAGATTTTGAAGGGTGCCTATGATTTCTCTTGGTTTCGTCGAATCGTGAGGCCGATTTTTGTTTTTGGATTGGGTTTGAGGTTCCCCCAAATTGTTGGGTTTCTAGGGTTTGCTGGTAGTGTTATAATGGTGGTGATTTGGTTCTGTTTGTTTCTTTTGGGTTTTGCCATTTTTGTAGGAAACCTTATTATTTATCACAGATTTGTTTCTTTTGATTTTATTCCCCACTTGTTTTGCGTTTTGATTCTCCCAAATTTGTATCACGCTATTGCATTCAAATTAAAGATACCACCATTGCTTGTTGTTTGTTTGCTTGTTTTTCTTCTTCTGTTGAATATTGTTGAATAGAATTTTAATTGTTTCTATTTACCATATACTGCAGAACTTTTGTTCAAGACAGGATACAATTTTTTGTGGATGCAATTTTGTAGCGTTAATACTGCAGGAAGCATGAATTCACAAGAGGCTGCCTTTGCATTTGTTGGTGACGAATCCAGGGTGGTAAGGAAATAGAAAAACACCCAGAAATCTTAGTGTTAATGCACGATTCTCATTTATTGAGAATTTTGTTGTTGTAGTTCATGTTATGCGTCCTGGAACGAAGAGCGAAGAGGGAAGAGGGAATAGGAAAAAGGAAGAGGGTAAGGGCATTTTGGAGATAAAAAATATTTAAAAAACATGTGCCAATCCTGAGGTATTCTGTAAAGAGATTTAACACCATTTGGGGTTGAGGGGTGCCATGTGTAATGAGAATACAAAAATTAGGGCATTTTTTGTAGGATGAAAAAAAAGAGGGGTGCCTCCTGTAATATGAGTAAAACATAGGGGGTGTTAATATAATTTGCTTTGGAGAATATTGAAGCTAGACATTGAAATATGAAGAATGTTGTAAATATAAAAATAGTTTAACAAACTTGTTTTCTATAATTTTAAAGTGTAATTTTAAGATTTATGTATATAAAAAAGTGAAAAATAAGTGAGAAATAAACATAATTTATTTAGCTGCTGAAATATTCAAATTAGCAAAATGGCAGGTTTAGCATAGAGAAAAGGACGAGTAAGTGCTCTAAATTCACAACAAAAATTACTACTTTAGATTTTCACTTATCAGGTGTGGTGTGCCATAAAAACCTATATAATTGTATGACTAGCTAGATTTCTAGACAAAGCAGAAGCAAATATTATTTGCATTTTTCTGGTAGGGTAAAAGAAAAGGTTAATGAGGTTTCCATCTATATACCTGATTAAGAATGCATAGATGGAGAACATTATCTGTCAAAAAAAAAAAAAAAGATGGAGGACATTAAATAAGTTTTATTATCATTTGAATGATTTTCATGTGAGCATCTATTCATCCTTGACTCTTCTTCCTTTTTGTGAATATAAATTGAGGCACTCTTCAATTAAGTTTGTGTAACATACGAGACCTTCTAATTGTACTCACTTTCCCCAACCTTTAATCTATCATAATTGAAATTTATAGCCTATTAACCTCATTATTACCACACTTGTCTACACGAATAATTGTAGAAATTAAATATCTCCATACTAATAAAAAAAACTCCGACAACTGGGACCATATTCATGAAGTCTACGGATGGCAAATTAAAAAGGACATACAGGACCATATTTATTGGATCACACTTTCATCGTCGCCATAATGACTTGTAAATGAAAAATTGAATTCTGCTCATGAAATTGACAGTATGGTATTGGTGAATTAGGTAACAAAAATGCAAATCAGAAGGGACAACACTTTTAAATATGGAAAATGCGAGTAACTACCAATGTGGCCACACGCTTCTCGCGCGCGCTTTCAGAGATGCTGCTGTACATGTAGCCCGTAGGATTAACAAATATGTTGGAAAATGTCCATCGTCAATGAGAAAAGAACAAGACTTTGGTGATTGAAAAAAAATCACGATTGCGTCCAAGAACATGAAGGACCACACTGCAAGCTTTGCAAGCGAGGTGTGCCACTGCACGCAAAGTATAGGCAATTTTTTTATTATTGGACATTTAGAGAATAGAGCAAATTACAGTGACACCTCCTATGTTTTACATGAATTACACGAGGCACCCCTCCGTTTGTAGACATTACTTTGACACCCCCTCATTTAACGGTGTTAAGTAATGTTTAAAATTTAAAGTTGAATGACCAATATGTCCTAATAATGTTTTGCAAACCCAAAACTGTCCCTTATTTAAACCAGTAACAAAGCCACTAATTCCCCCTAACAAATCTGTTGGAAAAGGTCCACCATCAATGAGAAAAGAACACGACTTTGGTGATCGAAAAAAGATCACGATTGCGTCCAAGAACACGAAGGACCACACTGCAAGCTTTGCAAGCGAGGTGTGCCATCGCACGCAGTTGAAGTATAGGCAAATTTTTTTATTGGACATTTAGAGAATAGAGCAAATTACAGTGACACTCCCTATGTTTTACATGAATTACATGAGGCACCCCTCCGTTTGTAGACATTACTTTGACACCCCTTCCTTTAACGGTGTTAAGTAATGTTTAAAATTTAAAGTTGAATGACCAATATGTCCTGATAATGTTTTGCAAACCCAAAAATGCCCCTTATTTAAACCAGTAACAAAGCCACTAATTCCCTCTAACAAATCTGTTGGAAAAGGTCCACCGTCAATGAGAAAAGAACACGACTTTGGTGATCAAAAAAAGATCACGATTGCGTCCAAGAACACGAAGGACCACACTGCAAGCTTTGCAAGCAAGGTGTGCCACTGCATGTTGTAGTAAAATGCTTTCGCAAAAGGCAAGCGTACCCTACGTAGTAGTAACAGTGGACTCTAAGAGTTCGGATATCAAACCCAAAGGACCAGTTGTGTTCCCAAATAATTATTTTCACAAATAATTAACTAATCTAGAATTTAAAATCAAATTGTGAGAAATGGTGTTCAATTATTCTTTTCAAAAGAAAGAGAATCGGAGTAGAAAGGTTAATGTGAGAACAATTATAATAAAGAAGCCTAGGATTGTGATTTCACATGTACCCCTTTTTCCCCCAATTCTAATCTCAATAAAATCTCTAAACGCGTAACTTGTCGGCGACCTCTTAAATTCGTTAATTAACAATTGATCATAGTTAATAATGCTATTTTCCCTAATTTAATTCCCAATTGATCATAGGTGCATTAATTTAGAGCAAATGATGAATTTCAGAGAGGTTGATTAACAGGTTAATCTACTGGAAATTTATACAATAGGTTTGATCATGCAAATTGTACGAATCCAATCACTTCACAGTTCAGTTAATCACAATAATTGATCATAGACAAGAGATTAACTTATGTTTAGACTGATCAGTCCTAAAAAGCAATGAAAGTAGTGGAGAGATACAAATAATTGAATAACATCGAGGTTTTATTAAAATCAGAATCGGGGTACAAAGGTATAGTTACATCACAATCCGGGGCTAAGAGAAACTAGACACTTATGTTCAGATTAAGCCAGAAAACTCAAAAGAAGACATAAAGATTACAAAAGGAAAGAAACTTTAAAGTGGTGATCCCCAGTGGTGCTCTCTACGTCCTCCCGCAGCTCAGAGTCTCTCACACGACCTCTTTCTCACTCAGAACTCTCAGTTTTCAAAATAGAACAAAAAATAAAAATAAAAGGGTTTCTTAGCTCCTATTTATAATAATTTAAAATTCAAATGGGCTGACAGCGCAACTTACCGCGGTCCTGGTAAAATGACCACGGCCGTGGTCCTTGCATGGTACTCAAGGTTCAATACTGCTACGCAACCAGCATGGCTTGCATTACTTCAATTCTGGCATTTTTTTCTTGGTCATCTAGTTAGTGGCATTTTTGCTCCAAAAAGTACAATTTTCAACTTTTTTCCTCATGAAGCCTCTTGAGTACCTGTTTTGCATCAACTAACACCAAACAATGAGTTTTGCCAATAAAATATATTCAAAATGAATGAAAATGACATCGAAACTCACATCAAAATACAATCAAAATTCGGTTTATCACATGAAGTTGAAGTATGAAGCTTTCTCCATCTTGAACTTCCTTGGAGTCGAAGGGGCACGGTGTATGTGCGACATTTGCTTTAGTTGGGACATTTTATTGCGAAAATATAAGATTTTAAAGGGTGCCTATGATTTCTCTTAGTTTCGTCGAATCGTTTTGCCGATTTTTGTTTTTGGATTGGGTTTGAGGTTCCCCCAAATTGTTGGGTTTCTAGGGTTTGCTGGTAGTGTTATAATGGTGGTGATTTGGTTCTGTTTGTTTCTATTGGGTTTTTCCATTTTTGTAGGAAACCTTATTATTTATCATAGATTGGTTTCTTTTGATTTTATTCCCCATTTGTTTTGCGTTTTGATTCTCCCATATTTGTATCACGCTATTGCATTCAAATTAAAGATACCACCATTGCTTGTTGTTTGTTTGCTTGTTTTTCTTCTTCTGTTGAATAGAATTTTAATTGTTTCTATTTACCATATATTGCAGAACTTTTGTTCAAGACAGGATACAATTTTTTGTGGATGCAATTTTGTAGCGTTAATACTGCAGGAAGCATGAATTCACAAGAGGCTGCCTTTGCATTTATTGGTGACGAATCCAGGGTTGTAAGGAAATAGAAAAACACCCAGAAATCTTAGTGTTAATGCAAGATTCTAAAGTAGTCTAGCTAGTCATACAATTTTACAAGTTTTTATGGCACACCACACCTGATAAGTGAAAATCTAAAGTAGTAATTTTTGTTGTGAATTTAGAGCACTTACTCGTCCTTTTCTCTATGCTAAACCTGCCATTTTGCTAATTTGAATACTTCAGCAGCTAAATAAATTATGTTTATTTCTCACTTATTTTTCACTTTTTTTATATACATAAATCTTAAAATTACACTTTAAAAATATAGAAAACAATTTTGTTAAACTATTTTTATGTTTACAACATTCTTCATATTTCAATGTCTAGCTTCAATATTCTCCAAAGCAAATTATATTAACATTTGATTAAAAATCTCAAATGTCAGGTAATTTATGTCAACATATTCTAAATTATTGGTACCCACACACATGCTAAAATCCATTGTTTAGTGCCTGTTTGGAAATCTAGCGGTGGAGCCCAAACGTAGGTTGGCAGAAGCATCACCCCCGTTGCTTCTTCTTTCCACCATTTGATCTGTCTCGTAATGCATGCCGCAACAATATCACTGGCAAACCAAACATACCTTTATACTCCCACGATATACTTGCGCACATTAATTATTTATATTCGTACACAGTGTTAAAATCGATTTGTTTCTTGCTTGTACGAAAGTTATTTTTTAAAGGTTAAATGATCATTTTAATTCTTTATCTTTTTTTTTTGTTCAATTTGATCATTCATCTTTTAAAAAATTTATTTTAATTTTTCATGTTTTTCAATTGATTCAAAATAATCCTTCCGTCGGTTTAAAGTTAAAAACACAGTTAAAATATTTAAATACTTACCGCTAAAAGTTTCCACAAAATAAAAAATAGAAAGAAACAACAACAGTTTCATCCTTTACAAACTTTAATCCCCTTTTTTCCCAAATTAAAAATCACAAACCTCGCACAATTTAACGATTCAGCTTCAGCAAAACATCATCCACACATAAATTTTGCAATATTCGTAAACATGAAATGAAACTGAAGTAAAAGCGAAGTGATTAAATATCAATTAAAAGAAAAAAAATTGGAAAAATCTATCAAAGAAAATAGTCAAATAGAGAAGAATCTAGAATGGTGAGATCCAAGTGAGTGACTAGAGGTGGATCTGGTGGAAGCAAGTCCATGAACGACGTACCACACTACTCTACATCTTTCTGCCGAGCTTGCTTTGTTTCTGATTGAAGATTGGGAGATTCCAACTCCTTATTTGTGCGTGTGCCTCCCCTTCCTACAACCACCTGCATGTGCCTTTTTTAAAAATACTTTTACAAGTTTTAATATATTTATTTAACTATATATATATCTTTAAAAAATAGAATTTAATAATACTAAAAATTTAATTATTTTAAGAAGTTATTTTGAATATTTTTTAAAAGAATTATAATTATAACTATTTTTTAAAATAAACATATTTTCATAATTATAAATAAATAAAAATATTTTTTTTTGCATTACGTACATAATTTTTTTAAAAATATATTTTATATAATTTTAAAATTTTTGAACAAGTATCTAAATTAACTTTTTAAAGAAATTTCAATCCCAATTTGCTGAATGTCATTGACAGTATTTTTATTTTTGCAACCAGTAAGATCATAAGTACTAAATACGGTGAAATTTAACTTTAGCTTTGTATTATTCAACCTTCCCATTCAACTTTTGCTGCAAGACCTCTAAACCTGCCTTGTGTTCTATTTCTACTTTCAACTTTTTAATATCATTTTCGAAGGTCACATGAAGTCTCCCTAAAAGTAGACTACACATTGTTACCACTTAAAGTACCATAATTCTCCATTGTAGACAATTTGTGTACTTCCAATTCCGTCTTCAATATTTTAATTAAGTACTATGAAGTATCTAAATTATATTTTTAAAGAAATTTCAATCCCAATTTACCGAATGTGAACATCAGTATTTTGGCAAACCTTGGACAGTCTTTGGTGATCCAAAAAAGATCACAATTGCGTCCAAGAACACGAAGGACCACATTGCAAGCTTTGCAAGCGTGGTGTGCCACCGCACGCAGTTGAAGTATGAAGCTTTCTTCATCTTGAACTTCCTTTGAGTCGATGGGGCATGGTGTATGTGCGACATTTGCTTTAGTTGGGACATTTCATCGTGAAAATATCAGATTTTGAAGGGTCTATGATTTCTCTTGGTTTCGTCGAATCACTAGGCCGATTTTTGTTTTTGGGATTGGGTTTGAGGTTCCCCCGAATTGTTGGGTTTCTAGGGTTTGCTGGTAGTGTTATAATGGTGGTGATTTGGTTCTGTTTGTTTCTTTTGGGTTTCGCCATTTTTGTAGGAAACCTTATTATTTATCACAGATTTGTTTCTTTTGATTTTATTCCCATTTGTTTTGCGTTTTGATTCTCCCAAATTTGTATCACGCTATTGCATTCAAATTAAAGATACCACCATTGCTTGTTGTTTGTTTGCTTGTTTTTCTTCTTCGGTTGAATACTGTTGAATAGAATTTTAATTGTTTCTATTTACCATATATTGCAGAACTTTTGTTCAAGACAGGATACAATTTTTTGTGGATGCAATTTTGTAGCGTTAATATTGCAGGAAGCATGAATTCACAAGAGGCTGCCTTTGCATTTGTTGGTGACGAATCCAGGGTGCTAAGGAAATAGAAAAACACCCAGAAATCCTAGTGTTAATGCACGATTCTCATTTTTTGATAATTTTGTTGTTACAGTTCATGTTATGCGTCCTGGAACGAAGAGCGAAGAGGGAAGAGGGAATAGGAAAAAGGAAGAGGATAAGGGCATTTTGGAGATAAAAAAATATTTAAAAAACATGTGCCAATCACGAGGTATTTTGCAAAGAGATTTAACACCGTTTGGGGTTAAGGGGTGCCAAGTGTAATGAGAATGCAAAAATTAGGAGTTTTTTGTATGGTGAAAAAGGAGGGGTGCCTCCTGTAATACGAGTAAAACACGGGAGGTGTTAATATAATTTGCTTTGGAGAATATTGAAGCTAGACATTGAAATATGAAGAATGTTGTAAACATAAAAATAGTTTAACAAAATTGTTTTCTATATTTTTAAAGTGTAATTTTAAGATTTATGTATATAAAAAAAGTGAAAAATAAGTGAGAAATAAACATAATTTATTTAGCTGCTGAAGTATTCAAATTAGCAAAATGGCAGGTTTAGCATAGAGAAAAGGACGAGTAAGTGCTCTAAATTCACAACAAAAATTACTACTTTAGATTTTCACTTATCAGGTGTGGTGTGCCATAAAAACTTGTAAAATTGTATGACTAGCTAGACTACTAGACAAAGCAGAAGCAAATATTATTTGCATTTTTCTGGTAGGGTAAAAGAAAAGGTTAATGAGGTTTCCATCTATATACCTGATTAAGGATGCATAGATGGAGAACATTATCTGTCAAAAAAAAAAAACGATGGAGGACATTAAATAAGTTTTATTATCATTTGAATGAATTTCTTGTGAGCATCTATTCATCCTTGACTCTTCTTCCTTTTTGTGAATATAAATTGAGGCTCTCTTCAATTAAGTTTGTTTAACATACGAGACCTTCTAATTGTACTTACTTTCCCCCACCTTTAATCTATCATAATTGAAATTTCTAGCCAATTAACCTCATTATTACCACACTTGTCTACACGAATAATTGTAGAAATTAAATATCTCCGTACTACCTCTAAAAAAAATATATATCTCCGTACTAATTAAAAAAAAACTCCAACAACTGGGACCATTATCATGAAGTCTATGGATGGCAGATTAAAAAGGACATACAGGACCATATTTATTGGATCACACTTTCAACGTTGCCATAATGACTTGTAAGTGAAAAATTGAATTCTGCTCATGAAATTGTCAATATCGTACTGGTGAATGAATTAGGTAACAAAAATCCAAATCAGATAGAGAGATAGAGACGCACACACGGAGAGAGAGAGAGAGACAAAAATCCAAATCAGAAGGGACAACACTTTTAAATATGGAAAATGTGAGTAACTACCAATGTAGCCACATGCTTGTCGCGCGCTTTTTCAGAGATGCTGCTGTACATGTAGCCCGTAGGATTAACAAACTAAGTAGACTTGTAATTATTATGAATGAGTTGAGGTATTTATTTAGTTAAACTTATTTGTTTAATTAAATAAATCAATTTAAGTTTAAAAGTTAAATCTAATTAACAATGGTTGGTTTAAATTTTGGCAAGTTTGACATTAATATATATATATATATATATATATATATATATATATTAATTACAATTCATCTTATTTTATTTTATTTTTAACATAAGAATTATTTCTATTATTTTCAAATATTAATATAATATTACATAATTTAGCATTAAATTTAGTTCAATTTATATTTATAAAACCATTTAACAATCCAACTATAGCTATTCTCTAAATCTTATCAATGGATACATCATACACCTACTTAATTTTTTTTCCTGATTATTTATCGTTTCTATAAGTATTTTTACATAATAATTTTAAAAAAAATAAACAAAATACATGTGACGCCTAACTATTAGGCACTTTTGGTTATTTTAAATAAAACTAAAAAAAATTTATTAGTTAATTTAAAAGAATTACAATATAATTTTTTAATATAATTATTGTACTTGTCGAGGGGTACTCAGGTAATTTTCCTTTAAGATGCCAAGGTCTTCTCATGCTTCTCCTTTGAGTCTTCAATCATATATATCATCCACAGAGGAGGTGGGTATATTCAAAGGTACTCAATGTTCAAGTTAGTAATTTTTTCAAATATAATAAAAATGAGAGCATTAATGAGAATGAACAGTTATCTAATTTGAGAATCTAACCCTTTATATACTATTAGTCATGACCCTTAGGTTCATGGGCTTTACCTCTTGATTAAGAGAATCTAACCCATTAATGAACAATACAATTTATTATTTATATTATATTATTATATTATAAAAAATATGGTTTTAATCCCTCAAATTTAGATTTTAGGGACTAAAAAAAAGTTTTGAAAAAATTATTTTAGTCCCTCAAATTTAGTTCTAGAGACTAAATGTATTTTTTTTTTAAATTTGAGAGACTAAAATAATTTTTTTTTTCAATTTGGAAGACCAAAATCGAATTTATCTAAATTTCAAGAACTAAAAACATAATTAATTATTTTTCATTTAATGAAAATTGTAGTCATCCATCTCATTTTTGAGTGAATAGGATTAAAAGAAAAAAAAAAGAAAAAACCCTTATTTTATTATTTTAGTTCTTAAATTTGAGAGAAGCTGTCGTACTAGTATATGTAATTAGAAAAATATCATATAAATCCTTAAAATTAAAATTCTTGTAATTTTAGTTCTAGAAATATATAATTATAATTATAAATTATAAATTTTGTAACTTACAATTATTATAATCCCAAAGGGAGTTAACAATAGGAATTAGTGTGACTAACGAATTTCCATTTTCTGGTAAAAAAAATGAATTTCAATTTTAAAGATTTATATGATATTTTTCCAATTCTATGAATTACTATGATGTCTTATAAATTCAGGGACAAAAATGTGGATTTATATAAAGAAAAAATGTAAAAAAAAAAAAAGAGATGGAGGAAAGTGAATATATGTTTACAACTAGTATTTTAATTTATGCGATGTAAAAAATAAATATTTATTTTTATAACTAAAATTTACAATAAATAAATACTTTTAAATATATAAATTCTATTATAAATAAAGTTCATAATAAATTAATATTTTTGAATATATATATATATATATATATATATATATATATATATATTATATTATATTTTAGATTTGTATTGTGATATTATTTTTTAACTATTGATAATTTTTTAAAAAAATATTTAAATTTATTATAGTAATAAAGATAAAAATGACAAATTGGAACAAATAAAAGATTAAGAAAAATTCATAAAAAATACTTCGATTAAAGAAAAACTCTTAAAAATATATTATTGAAGAATAGCTCCTTTCATTCAACATAACTATTCTATTTTTTATATAAAAAGGATTAACCCTTGTGATCACAATCCCAAAGATCTAAGGATTATTGTACACATTTTAAAAGTAAAAAGATTTAAATGTGGAATAGAGGAAGAGTGACCTAGTAATTATTCATTAATTTTTTTTGTCGTATGTTAGAGATCACGGACCCCTCAGCTAATTGGTTAGAGACTTCTATAATCAAATATCCACTTATATATATTCTAATTAGCCTCTCACATTAAATTTGGACGGACTCGCTTTCAGGGATGGACCGACGTTGAGCAATGCGCCCTTAACTTTTTGCCAAATTCTAATTTCAATAGAAGGATCAGATTTTACTAAAGTTTCAACAGAAGTTCCAAATGGCTATCAACATTAAACTTATCAATAAAGTTGTTAGGCACGTGTAACTGTGTAAACATGATTCTAAATTGGTCTTGTTTTATTATTATTTATATAATTATAGAATCATAATGGAGGAGCACCAGCGTATCAGTTTTTATCCTTGTTTTTTTTTTTTAATTATAGAATCAATAATAATTTTATCTTTTTTTAAAGAAATCTTATCTAGAGATTATATTTTATTAATTTTAGTTATTATATAATTATTTTTATCTCTTCTTTTTTTTAAACTATAAAATCAATAGCAATCTTATCTTTTTTTAAGAAATTTTATTTAAATGTTATATTTTATCAAATTTTAGTTATTATCCAATCAATTTTTATCTCCTAACTTTTTAAATTATAAAATCAATATCTTTTTGTAAACAAATTTTATCTGAATATTATATATAATTGAAAGAGTTCTTGTTTCTCAAAGTGCCATTAGAATAATATATTATTAATATAATTAATGCTTTAAAATATGCAATTACAAATATTATATATATATATATATATATATATATATATATATATATATATATATATTATAGATGAATTATAAGTTTTTGGCCCTCCCTCACCTCAAGGGCTGGGTTCGCCCCTGCTCGCTTTAATAGGTATTTTTTATAATTAAATTGATCTATAAATTTTTATAATTTTATCAAGTTTTTAATTATGGTGTTTTGAAAATTTTTGAGAGCTTTTATAATTTAACAAAATTATAATTAAATATTTAAAACTAACACTTTTTAAAGATCGTTGACGTGAGTTTTCTTAGATGGTAACTTTTATTTTCTTTTTTATTTTTTCTTTTTTTTCACAAAGTTTATATTCTTGAAATTTTTTATCTCTGAGATACATATCATTTAACAAAGGGAATAAATTCTGTAACTTTTAGATAAAACGAAATTATATTATCTAAATAGACATTAAAATTAGACTAACAGATAATCCTGTAACCTAAAACAAAGCGCAACATTGATAAACCAAGAAACAGTTCCACACGTGCTCTCCCCCATCATCAGCCACTTCCAAAATAGGGAATGGATTCTTCTCATTGGAATTTAGACATAAAAGAATAAATTAAATATATCTCATTTATTAATGATTTTTAAACTATTTTTTATAAAATAAATTAAATAGTTTCAATTACTAAGATATTGTACGGTGAAATATCACTGTAGAAGATCTATACCCTTCAAAATGGCCACCTGCTCTTGATTGAGACCTAACACAACTTGGTTAAGACCTAAGACAAAAGATTGCCATCACGCAAGCATTTGAATCCAAATTGGAATAGTCGCCTCCAGCTTTGAGAATCAGCCTAGACAATTATTTTAACAAATAACAATACATATATATCTTGGCTCAATAGCCCTCGCAGGAAAAAAAGGGGGACATGTAAAACCCATAGTAGTTAACAAAGGTGCAATAACCTTAGTTTTTAAGGATTTATAGTTGCAAAATTTTGAATTCATAACAGTTGAATTGAAAATTTTAAATTATAAATATTTAGTTCAAAACTTGATAAAATATGTTCATAAACTTGAGAGAAAAACATCGTTTTCTACTCTTTGGAAAAAGAGTGAAAAGAGAGAAAACGAAAAAAAAATATATTATGTGAATCTCACAAAAATCTCTTCCCTTCAAATTGGGAAAAAAAAATCAGGGGAACGTTAATAATATCTTTTAAAATAGTACGTTCGTATGAATTATTGTTTGTAACTTGCAAAACCTGGAGAAAAATATTTGTTATTTTAAATTGATATTTATTTGATTTATATGGTAAATTTATTGTAAGATAAATATTAAATTAAATCTACTAGTATAAAATAAATACTTTTGAATTTATTAATATTTTTATTTATACTTAGTTGTAAGTGAATGTATAAGTAAGAGTATTTATTTTTAACTTTCTTTACTTCTGTCTTCTTTTCTAAAAAATAAAACATTGTTTCATTTTCCACTTACTTTCTTTCTTTTTATTTTCTTTCCTCTCATTTTCATTTTTCAACCAAAGTAGTGTTATAGATATCCTTTAAGGAGAACTTAATAAAATTTGAAATATTTATAAAACGCGAGATTGTAGTTGAAAGAGGAAAAACTTTGAGATGCTTTTAGTCTTGAGTGAAATATTATATTTTGATTGACTAAACAAAAGATAATTTAATCAATTTAATTTGTAAAGATTTTGAGTAAAATAATAAGAATTTAAATATTTTAGTAAAAAGAAAGAAGCCAAATTTACTAATTTTTATAAGTAGAGAAAAATTTAATTTATTTGAAAAAAAATTAAGAGACAAATTATAAAAAGTCCAAACCAAAACAATAAAAAGTTGTACGATGTTCACGTGATGATGTTCATGTCCAGCTTTGTGAAAATAAATTCTGATCACAAAACATGGTTCATGCAATGTTGTGAAAACCGGACCGATTATCAACCCGGTCGAGGTACTGGGTTGATGGGTCAGTGGTCGAATCGGTGGGTCACTAATTAACCCGGTTTGACCCGATATATATTAAAAAATTAAAAATATATATATAATATCGCTAACAAAATGTGATCAATCCATAATTCATACTCTAAAATTAAAATTAATTATGATTAAACTATAAGTATTACATAATCATTTATTATTATAAATTATTTTGTTGGGTATTATCATTAAATCACTAAGGAAACTCTTGTTATTTTTCACATCTAATTATAAAAATTGTCAGAGGGCCATGAGCAAGTATGTTGAAGATGTATAAAACACATAAATATTAAATCATATCAAGATCAAGATAATAATAATTAGTTATTATATATTCTTGTTAACATCAAAATAATATTATAGGAGCATATTATTATATAATATTAAGCAATTATCTATTAACAATTTAATTAAAATGTTATAGGAGCATATTATTATATTATATTATATACTATTTAGCAATTAGCTTTTGCCATGGTTTCAAATTTCAAATGGTACTATGGAAAGAATTCCAAATAACAATGTAATTACAAAAAATTGTAAAAAAAAAAAAAAACTCAAACAGAACCGGGTCAACCGGGTCCGGGTCACCGATTTTTAACAAACCCGGCCGGGTCAAACCGGGTTGATCCGAGTCAAACCGGGTCGATTGCGTGACTGATCCAATAGCTGAACCGAATCGGTTAGAGCACCAGTTTTCACAAAAATTAATACCACTAATTCTCACCTCACATACTCATAATGTCATCACGAGGAAAACAAGATTCACTTCACCAATACACATCCACTCACGGGTTAGACCCACACCTACCTCGGAGTGTAAATAAGTCAAGTTATTTGTGAATTATTTGAGTTCGACTAGTTAATTACTTGTTCAAGTTCGTTTGTTTAATTAAATAAACAAACTCAAGTTTGAGATTAAACTTATTATTTTAATTAGCCAAGTCCAAATTTTAAAAGTTTGACATTAAAAACTCGTAAATAGCTCGTTTATATATTATAGAATGACATTATTTGGTCATGATATTAAGCACATTTTTCTATCAATAGATAATTAGCTAGTATTAAAATAATTATTAAATGCTATATTGATAAAGTTAAAAAATATTTTTAGAAAAATTTCATAAAAGCAAAAATAATTAAGTTATAAATGAACTAAGTTCAAGCTTAATGTTTTTTTAACAAGCCAAACTCAAGCTTTTAATTAGACTCATTTAAATAAATTAGTCAAGCTTGAGCCATTAATTTTTTTCGCAAGCCAAGCTCAAGCTTCAAGAGCTTGGCTTGGCTTAACTCGTTTACACCCCTACTCACACCTAAGGAGGATGTGAGCAAAAATAATCAACAAAATACATACCAAAAATAATCCCAGCCTTTGATTAAAAATCTCAAATGTCAGGTAATTTATGTCAACATATTCTAAATTATAATCTCAAATGTCAGGTAATTTATGTCAACATATTCTAAATTATTGGTACCCACACACATGCTAAAATCCATTGGTTTAGTGCCTGTTTGGAAATCTAGCGGTGGAGCCCAAACGTAGGTTGGCAGAAGCATCACTCCCGTTGCTTCTTCTTTCCACCGTTTGATCTGTCTCGTAACGCGTGCCACAATAATATCACTGGCAAACCAAACATACCTTTATACTCCCACGATATACTTGCGCACATTAATTATTTATATTCGTACACAGTGTTAAAATAGATTTGTTTCTTGCTTGTACGAAAGTTATTTTTTAAAGGTTAAATGATCATTTTAATTTTTTATCTTTTTTTTTGTTCAATTTGATCATTCATCTTTTAAAAAATTTATTTTAATTTTTCATGTTTTTCAATTGATTCAAAATAATCCTTCCGTCGGTTTAAAGTTAAAAACACAGTTAAAATATTTAAATACTTACCGCTAAAAGTTTCCACAAAATAAAAAAAATAGAAAGAAACAACAACAGTTTCATCCTTTACAAACTTTAATCCCCTTTTTTCCCAAATTAAAAATCACAAACCTCGCACAATTTAACGATTCAGCTTCAGCAAAACATCATCCACACATAAAATTTGCAATATTCGTAAACATGAAATGAAGATTGGAGATTCCAACTCCTTATTTGTGCGTGTGCCTCCCCTTCCTACAACCACCTGCATGTGCCTTTTTTAAAAATACTTTTACAAGTTTTAATATATTTATTTAACTATATATATATATATATATCTTTAAAAAAAATAGAATTTAATAATACTAAAAATTTAATTATTTTAAGAAGTTATTTTGAATATTTTTTAAAAGAATTATAATTATAACTATTTTTTAAAATAAACATATTTTCATAATTATAAATAAATAAAAATATATTTTTTTTTGCATTACGTACATAATTTTTTTAAAAATATATTTTATATAATTTTAAAATTTTTGAACAAGTATCTAAATTAACTTTTTAAAGAAATTTCAATCCCAATTTGCTGAATGTCATTGACAGTATTTTTATTTTTGCAACCAGTAAGATCATAAGTACTAAATACGGTGAAATTTAACTTTAGCTTTGTATTATTCAACCTTCCCATTCAACTTTTGCTGCAAGACCTCTAAACCTGCCTTGTGTTCTATTTCTACTTTCAACTTTTTAATATCATTTTCGAAGGTCACATGAAGTCTCCCTAAAAGTAGACTACACATTGTTACCACTTAAAGTACCATAATTCTCCATTGTAGACAATTTGTGTACTTCCAATTCCGTCTTCAATATTTTAATTAAGTACTATGAAGTATCTAAATTATATTTTTAAAGAAATTTCAATCCCAATTTACCGAATGTGAACATCAGTATTTTGGCAAACCTTGGACAGTCTTTGGTGATCCAAAAAAGATCACAATTGCATCCAAGAACACGAAGGACCACACTGCAAGCTTTGCAAGCGTGGTGTGCCACCGCACGCAGTTGAAGTATGAAGCTTTCTTCATCTTGAACTTCCTTTGAGTTGATGGGGCATGGTGTATGAGCGACATTTGCTTTAGTTGGGACATTTTATCGTGAAAATATCAGATTTTGAAGGGTCTATGATTTCTCTTGGTTTCGTCGAATCGCTAGGCCGATTTTTGTTTTTGGGATTGGGTTTGAGGTTCCCCCGAATTGTTGGGTTTCTAGGGTTTGCTGGTAGTGTTATAATGGTGGTGATTTGGTTCTGTTTGTTTCTTTTGGGTTTCGCCATTTTTGTAGGAAACCTTATTATTTATCACAGATTTGTTTCTTTTGATTTTATTCCCATTTGTTTTGCGTTTTGATTCTCACAAATTTGTATTACGCTATTGCATTCAAATTAAAGATACCACCATTGCTTGTTGTTTGTTTGCTTGTTTTTCTTCTTCTGTTGAATACTGTTGAATAGAATTTTAATTGTTTCTATTTACCATATATTGCAGAACTTTTGTTCAAGACACGATACAAATTTTTGTGGATGCAATTTTGTAGCGTTAATACTGCAGGAAGCATGAATTCACAAGAGGCTGCCTTTGCATTTGTTGGTGACGAATCCAGGGTGCTAAGGAAATAGAAAAACACCCAGAAATCCTAGTGTTAATGCACGATTCTTATTTTTTGAGAATTTTGTTGTTGCAGTTCATGTTATGCGTCCTGGAACGAAGAGCGAAGAGGGAAGAGGGAATAGGAAAAAGGAAGAGGATAAGGGTATTTTGGAGATAAAAAAATATTTAAAAAACATGTGCCAATCACGAGGTATTTTGCAAAGAGATTTAACACCGTTTGGGGTTGAGGGGTGCCAAGTGTAATGATAATGCAAAAATTAGGGATTTTTTGTAGGATGAAAAAGGAGGGGTGCCTCCTATAATATAAGTAAAATACAGGAGGTGTTAATATAATTTGCTTTGGAGAATATTGAAGCTAGACATTGAAATATGAAGAATGTTGTAAACATAAAAATAGTTTAACAAAATTGTTTTCTATAATTTTAAAGTGTAATTTTAAGATTTATGTATATAAAAAAGCGAAAAATAAGTGAGAAATAAACATAATTTATTTAGCTGCTGAAATATTCAAATTAGCAAAATTGCAGGTTTAGCATAGAGAAAAGGACGAGTAAGTGCTCTAAATTCACAACAAAAATTACTACTTTAGATTTTCACTTATCAGGTGTGGTGTGCCATAAAAACTTGTAAAATTGTATGACTAGCTAGACTTCTAGACAAAGCAGAAGCAAATATTATTTGCATTTTTCTGGTAGGGTAAAAGAAAAGGTTAATGAGGTTTCCATCTATATACCTGATTAAGGATGCATAGATGGAGAACATTATCTGTCAAAAAAAAAAAAAAAACGATGGAGGACATTAAATAAGTTTTATTATCATTTGAATGAATTTCATGTAAGCATCTATTCATCCTTGACTCTTCTTCCTTTTTGTGAATATAAATTGAGGCTCTCTTCAATTAAGTTTGTTTAACATACGAGACCTTCTAATTGTGCTCACTTTCCCCCACCTTCAATCTATCATAATTGAAATTTCTCGCCAATTAACCTCATTATTACCACACTTGTCTACACGAATAATTGTAGAAATTAAATATCTCCGTACTACCTCTCAAAAAAAAAAAATCTCCGTACTAATAAAAAAAAACTCCAACAACTGGGACCATTATCATGAAGTCTATGGATGGCAGATTAAAAAGGACATACAGGACCATATTTATTGGATCACACTTTCAACGTTGCAATAATGACTTGTAAGTGAAAAATTGAATTCTGCTCATGAAATTGTCGACATCGTACTGGTGAATGAATTAGGTAACAAAAATCCAAATCAGAAGGGACAACACTTTTAAATATGGAAAATGTGAGTAACTACTAATGTAGCCACATGCTTCTCGCGCGCTTTTTCAGAGATGCTGCTGTACATGTAGCCCGTAGGATTAACAAACTAAGTAGACTTGTAATTATTATGAATGAGTTGAGGTATTTATTTAGTTAAACTTATTTGTTTAATTAAATAAATCAATTTAAGTTTAAAAGTTAAATCTAATTAACAATGGTTGGTTTAAATTTTGGCAAGTTTGACATTAATATATATATATATATATATATATATATATATATATATTACAATTCATCTTTTTTTATTTTATTTTTAACATAAGAATTATTTCTATTATTTTCAAATATTAATATAATATTACATAATTTAGCATTAAATTTAGTTCAATTTATATTTATAAAACCATTTAACAATCCAACTATAGCTATTCACTAAATCTTATCAATGGATACATCATACACCTACTTAATTTTTTTTCCTGATTATTTATCGTTTCTATAAGTATTTTTACATAATAATTTTCAAAAAAAATAAACAAAATACATGTGACGCCTAACTATTAGGCACTTTTGGTTATTTTAAATAAAACTAAAAAAAATTATTAGTTAATTTAAAAGAATTACAATATAATTTTTTAATATAATTATTGTACTTGTCGAGGGGTACTCAGGTAATTTTCCTTTAAGATACCAAGGTCTTCTCATGCTTCTCCTTTGAGTCTTCAATCATATATATCATCCACAGAGGAGGTGGGTATATGCAAATGTACTCAATGTTCAAGTTAGTAATTTTTTCAAATATAATAAAAATGAGAGCATTAATGAGAATGAACAGTTATCTCTAACCCTTTATATACTATTAGTCATTTTTTTTTAAATCGGCAAATATATTGAATAAAATAAGCGGTACCAGAAATACCACAAGATTACACCTTCTGGTCCATCCGTATGGACTTTGAGTTCCTATTAATTGGTTAGACTCTATTTATGATTTATAAAGCCATAAATAAAGGCTAACCAACCTATGCTACCATCACAAAGTATATCCCACTGCATATAATGCTCCGAATAAGAATATAGCCATAACTTTACATTAGACAACCAATTATCCCACCCCCCTGCTCCATTTCGCGGCCTCACTTCCATAAAACCGAGACTAATTGCCTCAAAATCACCACGCCACTTTGTCTCCTGCATGCCAGCACAACCGAGCACATAGATAAACCAGAGCATAGATAAGCCAGACCCGAAACATCTCAAAGTTAGGAAAAACTTTTAAATAAGCATGCAGCTGGGTCCATCATCCATTGAACATATGAGTAAGAAAAATTCTTGTTGTTGGCCCTCATCCATGACCATGCAGCAAAGAGAATATCTTGCACCAAATTATGGATGTTCAGATCTTTGTTTGTAAAAATAACTTTATTCCTCCATTTCCATATAACCGAAACTGTTGAAGCCCACACCACCCTCCACTGATCATTCTCAGCATAGCTCCCCAACGGATAATGATGTTGCCAGAAGTGACTTGCAGCAGATATAGGGAGTACAGTAATCAAATTCGTCCAGCTATACACCACCATCCATACCCCATAGATAAACCTGCATGTGAACAGAACATGATAAGCAGTCTCCTTAGTTTCCTTACAGAATGGGCACATGTAGTCCATCCCATCCAGCTGCACATTCTTTTTCCTCAAATTTTCTTTTGTAGGCAACCTATCAATAAACACTTTCCATATAAAGCACAAAACCTTGGGGGGAATTGGCAGTTTCCACATGCACTTGAAGATATCCTGCTGATGTTGACCCTTTCTCATAGTAAATACTGCCGAATATGCTGATTGGACAGTATACACACCAGTTTTATTTGCTTCCCAAAGCCAAGAGTCTCTCCTATCTTTCTGTAGCTCAGTATTAGCCAAGACACATTCCAAACTTCCCACTAGGTCTTCCTCCCAAGTAAACCAACTCCTATGCCATGTAAGGTCCCACATCCACACGTTATTTTCCCAAGTGCCAACATTTCCAATCACCTCCCTTTGTTGGAGAGAATTCAAGAAGAGCCTAGCATGGGTATGTGCTAGACAGTGTTGACCATTCCAAATATCCTCCCAAAACTTAAAGGTTTTCCCATCTCCTATTTTCCAAGAGATCAAACTATCAAACCACTTTTCCTCGCAGCGACCTCCACACACACTCCTAACATCCCTCCACCATATAGACGCATCTCTACAGTCACCACCACCACACAGCCCACGCCAACCACCATACTTAGAGTTTAGAATGTCCACCCATAGCACATCCGCTTGATGCATCAAGCCCCACCTCCATTTTCCAATTTGAACCTCATTAAACAACGCAATATCTTTTATACCCAATCCCCCTTGACTTTTCGAGTAGCACATCTTCTCCCAACTCACCCAACATATTTTATTTTTATCCACCTCACCACCCCACAGGAAACACCTTTGGATACTTTCTAGCCTCCTAACCACACCTAAAGGAATTTTGAAAAAGGACAAAAAAAATAACGGTAGAGATGAGAGAACCGAGTTAACCAAACAAACTCTTCCGGCAAAGGATAATTGTCTATGCTTCCATGAGGAGAGTTTCTTCAAGAACTTATCTACAATGGGATTCCACATATCTTGCTTCCTTGGATTTGCACCAATAGGCATCCCAAGATATACAAAAGGGAATTTTAGTACTTTGCAATTCAGCAAATCTGCAAACTTCTCCAAGCACACTACATCCACCCTAATAGCACCAAAGCAACTTTTAAAAAAGTTTACTTTAAGTCCGGAGACAAGCTCAAAACATCTAAGAATGCTCTTGATTGTAACAACATTCTCCAAAGAGGCATCACCAAAGAACACCGTATCATTCGCATATTGTAATAAGTTTACTTCCACCCCATTGCTTCCCACCAAGAAACCTTTAAACACATTTTTCTCTACCGCCTCCCTCATTAAGCCACACAACCCTTCGGCCACAATATTAAAAAGGAAAGGAGCGAGAGGATCCCCTTGACGGACTCCCCTTTGTGGAGAAAATTCTCTAGATGGGCTTCCATTAATAAGAACGGAAACCGAGCTAGAAAATAAGCACCATTTGACCCACAAAATCCATTTATCATTGAATCCCATCCTTCTTAACATATATATCAAGAACTCCCAACTCACTGAGTCATAAGCCTTTTCAAAATCCACTTTAAAAACCAAGCACTTCTTTTTCTTCCTTTTAGCCTCATCAACCACTTCATTAGCAATCAACACACTATGAAGTAAGTTCCTTCCTTGTAGAAAAGCATTTTGTCTCTGATCAATCACCCTCCCTAACACCAATTTTAGTCTATTTGCAAGCAACTTTGACACCACCTTATACATACATCCAACTAGTGAGATTGGTCTATACTATTAGTCATGACCCTTATGTCCATGGGCTTTACCTCTTGATTAAGAGAATGTTGATATGTCATTACTCTGTCCTAATGATTGGTTAGATATGCTTTGAGCTAAAGTAAATTCTCCTCCTAAGCTCTTATTGGCAAGTATTTCTCCATAGGCCAACACCTATTCAGCCTGTCGGCCGGAGGACCCTCTATGGTCAAAGAGTATTCAGCCTATAGGCCTTATGGTTGAGGGGTATTCAGCCTATACAGTACAATTATTATTTATATTAAATTATTATATTATAAAACATATGATTTTAATCTCTCAAATTTAGATTTTAGAGACTAAAATAAGTTTTGAAAAATTATTTTAGTCCCTCAAATTTAATTCTTAGAGACTAAATGTATTTTTTTTTTTATAAATTTGATAGACTAAAATGATTTTTTTTTGAATTTGGAAGACCAAAATCGAATTTATCTAAATTTTAAAAACTAAAAACATAATTAAGCATTTTTAATTTAATGAAAATTGTAGTCATCCATCTCATTTTTGAGTGAATAGGATTAAAAGAAAAAAAGAAAAAGAAAAATATCATAAATCCTTAAAATTAAAATTCTTGTAATTTAGTTCTAAAAATATATAATTATAATTATAATTTTTAAATTTTGTAACTTACAATTATTATAATCCCAAAGGAAGTTAACAATAGGAATTAGTGTGACTAACGAATTTCCATTTTTTGGTAAAAAAAAAATGAATTTCAATTTTAGAGATTTATTTGATAATTTTCCAATTCTATGAATTACTATGATGTCTTATAAATTCAGGGACAAAAATGTGGATTTACTTGAAAAAAAAAAGTAGAGAGAAAATAATGAAAGTGATAAATTATGATATGAACAAGAAAAATAGAGATAAAGAAAAAAATGTAAAAATAAGAGATGGAAGAGAGTGAATATATGTTTACAACTAGTATTTTAATTTATGTGATGTACAAAATAAATGTTTATTTTGTATAACTAAAATTTACAATAAATAAATACTTTTAAATATATAAACTCTATTATAAATAAAGTTCATAATAAATTAATATTTTTGAATATATATATATATATATATATATATATATATATTATATTTTAGATTTATATTGTGATATTATTTTTTAACTATTGATAATTTTTTAAAACATATTGAAATTTATAATAGTAATAAAGATAAAAATGACAAATTGAAACAGATAAAAGATTAAGCAAAATTTATAAAAATACTTCGATTAAAGAAAAACTCTTAAAAATACTTTTTTTATCTGCCAAATGTTAGTTGTTAATATATTAGTTTTTGTTAATTGAGGGATTTGAACCCATGATCTATTCCTCCCTCCCTTCACCCTTCACCACAAAGCCAACCTTATAACTCCCTCATAAAAATACTGTTGGAATAATCTTTATAGGCTGGTACTCCAACCTAAAGATTGTTGGAACAAATTGGTGGTAATGGCTCCGCAACAATGAAGAAGTACCAAAAAAGAAACCATTGACGGTAATGATCCTACAAGAAAGAAGAAACAACAAAGAAAGACGCAATTCTCCAAGGCGTGTGTAAAATACTAACCTTTAGGTTCGATTTGCCCCCACCAATCTCTATAGAATTGGATGCAATAGGGTGTCTTGGCGAATCCCCTTCAGGATACAATGGAGTCCGTTGACATGGTTTGCACACCCACATCAACCGTATCGTCAATGGCAGTTTATAGAATAATAGTTTCCTTAATTCTCTCTGCGCATAAGGGAAGAAAGGAAATGATTTGGATATAGAGAATTTGGTGATTTCTATGTTTGTTGTTATATATATATTTTTTGTCGTCTTTTTCTACATGTAGATTGGTTCTATTTATAGACCATCTCATGTCTTTTAGTGAAGAGATTTAACCTTTCAAAGAGACACATCTCATGACCCTTGGTGAAGAGTCGCATCTCATGACCCTTAGTGAAGAGTCGCATCTCATGACCCTTAGTGAAGAGTCACATCTCGTGACTCTTGACGAAGAGTCTCATCCCATATCTCTTGAAGAAGAATCGTATCTATTCATACTTACACATTTATATGAATAGACACATAACTTCATGAAAGGGTACAACCTTTCATTAATTTTGAAAATCTCTCACAAATACTATTATTGAAGAATAACTACTTTCATTCAACATAACTATTCTATTTTTTTTTTATATATAAAGGATTAACCCTTGTGATCACAATCCCAAAGATCTAAGGATTATTGTGCACATTTTAAAAGTAACAAGATTTAAATGTGGAATAGAGGAAGAGTGACCTAGTAATTATCCATTAATTTTTTTTGTCATAGGTCAGAGATCACGAGTGTCTTCCAACCCACTGGGTTAGAGACTTCTATAATCAAATATCCACTTATATATTCTAATTAGCCTCTCACATTAAATTTGGACAGACTCGCTTTAATAGGTATTTTTTATAATTAAATTGATCTATAAATTTTTATAATTTTATCAAGTTTTTAATTATTGTGTTTTGAAATTTTTTGACAGCTTTTATAATCTAACAAAATTATAATTAAATATTTAAAACTAACACTTTTTAAAGATCGTTGACGTGAGTTTTCTTAGATGGTAACTTTTATTTTCTTTCTCATTTTTTCCCTTCTTTTTCACAAAATTTATATTCTTGAAATTTTTTATCTCTGAGATACATATCATTTAACAAAGGGAATAAATTCAGTAACTTTTAGATAAAACGAAATTATATTATCTAAATAGACATTAAAATTAGACTAACATCAATTGATAATCCTGTAACCTAAAACAAAGCGCAACATTGACAAACCAAGAAACAGTCCCACACTTGCTCTCCCCCATCATCAGCCACTTCCAAAATAGGGAATGGATTCTTCTCATTGGAATTTAACATAAAAGAATAAATTAAATATATCTCATTTATTAATGATTTTTAAACTATTTTTTTATAAAATAAATTAAATAATTTCAATTACTAAGATATTGTACGATGAAATATCACTGTAGAAGATCTATACCCTTCAAAATGGCCACCTGCTCTTGATTGAGACCTAACACAACTTGGTTAAGACCTAAGACAAAAGATTGCCATCACGCAAGCATTTGAATCCAAATTGGAATAGTCGCCTCCAGCTTTGAGAATCAGCCTAGACAATTATTTTAACAAATAACAATACATATATCTTGGCTCAATAGCCCTCGCAGGAAAAAAAGGGGGACATGTAAAACCCATAGTAGTTAACAAAGGTGCAATAACCTTAGTTTTTAAGGATTTATAGTTGCAAAATTTTGAATTCATAACAGTTGAATTGAAAATTTTAAATTATAAATATTTAGTTCAAAACTTGATAAAATATGTTCATAAACTTGAGAGAAAAACATCGTTTTCTACTCTTTGGAAAAAGAGTGAAAAGAGAGAAAACGAAAAAAAATATATTATGTGAATCTCACAAAAATCTCTTCCCTTCAAATTGGGAAAAAAAAAATCAGGGGAACGTTAATAATATCTTTTAAAATAGTACGTTCGTATGAATTATTGTTTGTAACTTGCAAAACCTGGAGAAAAATATTTGTTATTTTAAATTGATATTTATTTGATTTATATGGTAAATTTATTGTAAGATAAATATTAAATTAAATCTACTAGTATAAAATAAATACTTTTGAATTTATTAATATTTTTATTTATACTTAGTTGTAAGTGAATGTATAAGTAAGAGTATTTATTTTTAACTTTCTTTACTTCTGTCTTTTTTTCTATAAAATAAAACATTATTTCATTTTTCACTTACTTTCTTTCTTCTTATTTTCTTTTCTCTCACTTTCATTTTTCAACCAAAGTAGTGTTATAGATATCCTTAAGGAGAACTTAATAAAATTTGAAATATTTATGAAATGCGAGATTGTAGTTGGAAGAGGAAAAACTTTGAGATGTTTTTAGTCTTGAATGAAATATTATATTTTGATTGACTAAACAAAAGATAATTTAATCAATTTAATTTGTAAAGATTTTGAGTAAAATAATAAGAATTTAAATATTTTAGTAAAAAGAAAGAAACCAAATTTACTAATTTTTATAAGTAGAGAGAAATTTAATTTATTTGAAAAAAAAATAAGAGAGAAATTATAAAAAGTTGTACGATGTTCACATGATGATGTTCATGTCCAGCTTTGTGAAAATAAATTCTGATAACCTAACATGGTTGATGTCTTTTGAAGATGGAGAGAAGTCAGAGAAGCTCTGCTACTAGTGGGACCCAGCTTTCCCATCCCTAGACAAAACAAAAAATCTGGGACCCAGAGGAATCACCAAAATTAATACCACTGATTCTCACCCCACCCACATACTCATAATGCCACCACGAGGAAAACGAGATTCACTTCACCAGTACACATCCACTCACGGGTTAGACCCACGAGTATAAATAAGTGAAGTTATTTTGACTTGACTGATTAATTATTCGTTCAAATTTATTTGTTTAATTAAATAAATAAATTCAAGTTTGAGATCAGATTTATTATTTTAATGAGTTAAGTTTAATGTTTAAAAATTCAACATTAAGAATTCATAAATAATTTATTTATATATTATAGAAGGACATTATTTGTTCATGATATTAAGCACATTTTTCTATTAATAGATAATTAGCTGGTATCAAAATAATTATTAAATGCTATATTGATAAAATTAAAAAATATTTTTAGAAAAATTTCATAAAAGTAAAAATAATTAAATTATAAATGAACCAAGTTCAAGCTTAATATTTTTTTAACAAGTCAAATTCAAACTTTTAATTAGATTCGTTTAAATAAATTAGTCAAGCTTGAGCCATCAATTTTTTTCACATGCCAAGCTCAAACTTCAAGAACGCGGCTTGGCTCGACTCGTTTATACTCCTACTCACACCTAAGGAGGATGTGAGCAAAAATAATCAACAAAATATATACCCAAAATAATCCCAGCCTTTGATTAAAAATCTCAAATGTCAGGTAATTTATGTCAACATATTCTAAATTATTGGTACCCATACACATGCTAAAATCCATTGGTTTATGCTCCCACGATATACTCGCGCACGTTAATTATTTATATTCGTATACAGTGTTAAAATCGATTTGTTTCTTGCTTGTATGAAAGTTATTTTTTTAAGGTTATATGATCGTTTTAATTCTTTATTTTTTTTGTTGAATTTGATTTTTCATCTTTTAAAAAATTTATTTTAATTCTTTATGTTTTTCAATTGATTCAAAATAATCCTTTTATCGGTTTAAAGTTAATAACACAGTTAAAAATATTTAAATACTGACAACTAAAAGTCTCCACAAAATGAAAAAATAGAAAGAAACAACAACAGTTTCATCCTTTACAAACTTTAATCCCCTATTTTGTCAAATTGAAAATCACAAACCTCGCACAATTTAACGATTCAGCTTCAGTAAAACATCATCCACACATAAAATTTGCAATATTCGTAAACATGAAATGAAACTGAAGTAAAAGCAAAAAAGCGAAGTGATTAAATATCAATTAAAAGAATTTTTTTTTTGGAAAAATCTATCAAAGAAAATAGTCAAATAGATAAGAATGTAGAAAGGTGAGATCCAAGTGAGTGATTAGAGGTGGATCTGGTGGAAGCAAGTCCATGAGCGACGTACCACACTAGTCTACTTCTTTCTGCCGAGCTTGCTTTGTTTCCGGACGCTGGCTAAGGTGGGAAAGGGGAATAGGTCTCCTACCATGGAAAAGTTATTTTGTACCATTGGATATATTCATATTTAATTTAATGGCCAGGATTTTTTTTCTTTTTCTTTTTTTCTTTTCCTTTTTCCCTTTCTACCCCTTTCTTGATTCTCTCTCTAATCCTAATTTCAAAGGCTGTTGCGGCGAAGAGAAAGGGTTCTCAATGCTGCGACACTACTACCACTGTCACAATGATTATTGCATCCATGCTTGTAACGGCAACGAAAGTGATGCAGCCTGAGGGTGGCCTCCTGTGGTGCTAGCAACGTGTACGAAAAGGGAGTGCTCAAATAGAAGGTGCGGTGGAGAGAGACGATGTTTGCGGAGGCTCTGTCACAGCTGCTGCCGCGACAGTCTTTGGCTAGAGATAAGCGAAGTGAGAAAGGAAGGTGATGGGAAGGAGAGAAGAAGAAGGAAGGAAGAGAAAACAAAGGGTGGCGGTGCCGCAAAAAATGCTCCTGGCGATGGGCGATGGCAAAGTGCGGTGGCGAGAAAGGAGATAGTTGATCCTTTTACTCCAACGATTTTTACTGGTCTTTGTTTCCTTCTATCATTTTCCTAATTGATTTCCCATTTATTGGTGCTCACGTTCTCTGTTTATGGGAAACCTGGTGGTTGAGAAGGACTTGGTGTGAAAGGAGCACACATGACCAAATCGTGGCTCACCCAAGCACTTTTTTTGTTTTGTTTTATTTATTTATTATTATTTCATCTCGATTTGTTACGGTTATGAAGAAATGAAACTAATGTTGCTGGTTTGAAATTGTCTATCATGTGCATGTGTGAGAATTGGGAGAACAAAGTGGAGGAAGAAGGGGATGAAGGGGCGCTGCCACTGCCGTCGATGGTGATAAAGAAGTAGAAAAAAACGGGGGAAAGTGAGGAGATAAAGAAGGATAGTACGAGAAAAACAAAAAGAAAAAGGAAAACATGCTGACCATTAAATTAAATATGAATATATCTAATGATACAAAATAACTTTTCTATGGTGGGAGACCTATTTCCTTTTCCGACGATAGCCAGCATCTTGTTTCCGATTGAAGATTGGAGATTCCAACTCCTTATTTGTGCGTGTGCCTCCCCTTCCTACAACCACCTGCATGTGCCTTTTTTAAAAATACTTTTAATTACAAGTTTTAATGTATTTATTTAACTATATTTAAAAAAAAATATATAATTTAATAATACTAAAAATTTAATTTATTTGAAAAAAAATTAAGAGACAAATTATTAAAAGTCCAAACCAAAACAATAAAAAGTTGTACGATGTTCACGTGATGATGTTCATGTCCAGCTTTGTGAAAATAAATTTAAATATATTTTTAGTCCCTCATATGTGGATCATTATTTTTTTAGTCCTCTAAATTTGAAATTAATTTTTTTAATTCTTGGAATTCGAAAAATGTTCTTTTTAGTCCCTCTGCACAGTGTGAGCCAAACTCCCATAAGAGATTTGCAATTTGTGATATTTTTTATCGCCAGAATTTGATTTTCTATTTTAAATTTTAAAATACGATCTCTTACGGTTTAAAATCGTCATAATCAAGTAATAAAATAAATTAAAGCGATTTTTAAAGTATTTAATGGGTTTTTAATTTTTTGTTGACTTGATATTGGCAGTTTTTAACTTTCATAAAATTGTACTTTAAAATACAAAATAGAAAATCAAATTTTGACGGTCAAAAGTTGTCATAAATTATGAATATCTTATTCCTCGTTTGACTCATACTGTGCAGAGAAACTAAAAAGAGTATTTTACGAATTTCAAGAATTAAAAAAAGTAATTTTAAATTTGAAGGACTAAAAAATTAATAATCTATATTTAAAGGATTAAAAAAATATTTAAGCCGTAAAATTAAATTCTGATCACCAAACATGGTTGATGTCTTTTGAAGATGGAGAGAAGTCAGAGAAGCTCTGCTACTAGTGGGAACCAGCTTCCCATCCCCGGACAAAACAAATCACCAAAATTAATACCACTGATTCTCACCTTACATACTCATGATATCATCACGAGGAAAACAAGATCCACTTCACCAATACACATCCACTCACGGTTAGACCCGCCGCACCTAGGAGGGTAAATGAGTCAAGTTATTTGTGAATTATTTAGACTCGATTAATTAATTACTCGTTCAAACTCATTTGTTAAATTAAATAAATGAATTCAAGTTTAAGATTAGACTTGATTATTTTAATGAGTCAAGTCCAAATTTTAAAAGTTGGACATTAAAAACTTGTAAATAGCTCAATTATATATTATAGAAGGACATTATGTGGTCATGATATTAAGCACATTTTTTTATCAGTAGATAAGTATTTAGTATTAAAATAATTATTAAATGCTATATTGATAAAGTTAAAAAATATTTTAAGAAAAATTTCATAAAAGCAAAAATAATTAAGTTATAAATGAACCAAGTTCAAGCTTAATGCTTTTTTAACAAGCCAAACTCAAGTTTTCAAATGAACTCGTTTAAATAAATTAGTTAAGTTTGAGCCATTAATCTTTTTTATAAGCCAAGCTTAAGCATCAAGAGCTCGGCTCGGCACGGCTCGACTCGTTTACATCCCTACCCACACCTAAGGAGGATGTGAGCAAAAATAATCAACAAAATATATACTCAAAATAATCCCAGTCTTTGATTAGAATTCTAAATTATTGGTACCCACACACATGCTAAAATCCATTTGTTTATACTCCCATGATATACTCGCGCACATTAATTATTTATATTCGTACACAGTATTAAAATTCATTTGTTTCTTTCTTGTATGAATTTAGGTGTGAGCAAAAATAATCAACAAAATATATACTCAAAATAATCCCAGTCTTTGATTAGAAATCTCAATTATCAAGTAATTTATGTCAACATATTCTAAATTATTGGTACCCACACACATGCTAAAATCCATTTGTTTATACTCCCATGATATACTCGCGCACATTAATTATTTATATTCGTACACAGTATTAAAATTCATTTGTTTCTTTCTTGTATGAAAGTTATTTTTTTAAAGGTTAAATGATCATTTTAATTCTTTATGTTTTTTTGTTCAGTTTAGATTTTTATCTTTTAAAAAGTTTATTTTAATTCTTTATGTTTTTCAATTGATTCATTCAAAATAATCTTTCCATCAGTTTAAAGTTAACAACACAATTAATAATATTTAAATACTATCAACTAAAAATCGCCACAAAATACAAAAATAAAAAGAAACAACAACAGTTTCATCCTTTACAAACTTTAATCCCTTTTTCTCCCAAATTGAAAATCACAAACCTCACACAATTTAACGATTCAGCTTCAGTAAAACATCATCCACACATAAAATTTGCAATATTCGTAAACATGAAATGAAACTGAAGTAAAAGCAAAAAAGCGAAGTGATTAAATATCAATTAAAAGAAAAAAAATTTGGAAAAATCTATCAAAGAAAATAGTCAAATAGAGAAGAATGTAGAAAGGTGAGATCCAAGTGAGAGATTAGAGGTGGATCTGGTGGAAGCAAGTCCATGAACGACGAACCACACTTCTGTACTTCTTTCTGCCGAGCTTGCTTTGTTTCCGATTGAAGATTGGCGGATTCCAACTCCTTATTTGTGCGTGTGCCTCCCCTTCCTACAACCCATCTGCATGTGCCTTTTTTAAATATACTTTTACAAGTTTTAATATATTTATTTAACTATATATTTAAAAAAAAAATAGAATTTAATAATACTAAAAATTTAATTATTTTAAGAAGTTATTTTGAAATTTTTTTTTTGAAAGAATTATAATTATAACTATTTTTTAAAATAAACATATTTTCATAATTATAAATAAATAAAAATATTTTTTTTGCATTACGTACATAATTTTAAAAAAAATATATTTTATATAATCTTAAAATTTTTGAACAAGCATCGAAATTAACTTTTAAAGAAATTTCAATCCCAATTTGCTGAATGTCATTGACAGTATTTTTTATTTGTGCAACCAGTAAGATCATAAGTACTAAATACGGTGAAATTTAACTTTAGCTTTGTATTATTCAACCTCCCATTCAACTTTTGCTGCAAGACCTCTAAATCTGCCTTGTGTTCTATTTCTACTTTCAACTTTTTAATATCATTTTCGAAGGTCACATGAAGTCTCCCTAAAAGTAGACGACACATTGTTACCACTTAAAGTACCATATTTCTCCATTGTAGATAATCTGTGTGCTTCCAATTCCGTCTTTAATATTTTAATTAAGTACTATGAAGTATCTAAATTATCTTTTTAAAGAAATTTCAATCCCAATTTACCCGTCAGTATTTTGGTAAACCTTGGACAGTCTTTACAACATTATAAAAGGACAACATTTGTAGATCGATCATTATGAGCCAAAAGAAGATCGAATAACAAAAAGATTAATATCATGGCTTCTATCTCTTCTCTATCTAGTTTGTCCCTCTCCGATTTCTCTGCACCCCTTCCCATTTCCGTTTGTTCCTCATCTTCCACGTTCCCACTTTCTCAAAGACCATGCAAACCCACCAAACGTAGCAAACCAAAACGCCATCACGTTTCCAAAGTGTCATGCCACAGTAACCAAAACACCCCAACACCAAACCCGGAAGAAGGAAAACCATCACACAACATTCTAGGAAAACATAGGAGGGATGTTCTCCTTGGCATTGGGGGACTTTACGGTGCTTCTACTCTTAGCAACACCACCAAAAACCCTTTAGCCATCGCTTCTCCTATTCTCCTACCTGACCTTGAACATTGTGGTTATACTGATGATGTACCAGCAGATGTAGGACAATTCAATTGTTGCCCACCAAAACCTTCTTCCAAGCCAATAGATTACAAGCTCCCTACTAGAACACCCCTTAGGGTTAGACCAGCTGCTCAATTCGTCGACGAAACCTACCTAAAAAAGTATAAGGAAGCCCTTCGGCTGATGAAAGCCCTTCCACCTGATGATCCACGAAGTTTCATTCAACAAGCTAACATCCATTGTACTTACTGTGATGGTGCCTATAAACAAATTGGGTTCCCTGACCAAGATTTCAAAGTCCACTTTTCCTGGCTATTCTTCCCTTTCCATCGTTGGTACCTCTATTTCTATGAGAGAATCTTAGGAAGCTTGATTAATGACCCAACCTTTGCTCTTCCATTTTGGAACTGGGACAATCCTGAAGGTGGCATGGTAATCCCTTCCATTTTCACAGATGAAAAATCCCCTCTTTATGACTGTCTCAGGAATCAAAACCACCTACCTCCTACTCTCATAAACCTAAACTACAACAATGACAAGGATGAGGGTGGAAGTGTAGAAGAAAACCTCGCTGTAATGTATAGGAGTGTTGTTTCTTGTGGGAAACGCCCATCGCTTTTCCTTGGAAAAGGTTTCCGTGCTGGAGAGAAGCCTGAACCCGGTGGTGGGAGTGTAGAGCTTAATCCTCATACTGCTGTCCACATTTGGACTGGTGATAAAAGACAGCCTCACGGTGAGCACATGGGGAGATTCTATTCTGCTGGAAAAGACCCCATTTTCTATTGTCACCATACCAACGTGGATAGGCTGTGGAACATATGGAAAACAATTCCAGGTGGAAAAAGAAAGGATTTCACTGACTCTGATTGGTTGGAAACCACCTTTCTCTTCTACGATGAGAACAAGAACCTTGTGCGTGTGAAGGTCAAAGACTCCCTCGACTCGAAAAAGATGGGGTTTGTTTACCAAGATGTTGACAATCCATGGCTCAACAAAAAGCCTAAACCCAAAAGATCTAGAAAAGATAAGAAGGTGGCGTTGGCACAACATTTTGGCATTGGTGCAGCACAGGCTGCTGAGTCTGGGCCAAGTGTCAAGTTTCCACTCACTTTGGACGCAAAGTCGTCAAAGGTAACCACACTTGTTAAAAGGCCAAAGCTGTCGAGGAGCAAGAAGGAGAAGGAGGAAGAGGAAGAAGTGTTGGTGATTGATGGGATTGAGTTTGTTGGGGATGAAGATGTGAAGTTTGATGTGTATATTACTGATGAAGATGTTGAGGAGATTGGACCAGAAAGCACAGAGTTTGCAGGAAGCTTTTCGACTCTGGGTCATTCCCATTCGGACATGAACAAGAAGATCAAAACTAGCTTGAGACTGGGAATAACGGATTTGTTAGAGGACTTGGAAGCTGAAGATGATGATAGTGTTTTGGTGACGTTGGTATTACGTTCTGCAAAAGTAACCATCAAAATTGACGCCATAAAGATAGAGTTGGAAGAGTAATGAAAATATGTCACAATCACAGCTTAATTATGGCATGCTTGGGTAGGTGTTTCCATCACGCAAATGATTTGAAATTTATATCAACATGTTTAGCCATTTCAGAGCCAAAATAAAATCATGTTTTGATTACTCAATGGCAATGGCAATGGCAAAAGTAATGTTTTGTTGTTTTATTGGCAAATAAAATTTTATTGTATGTTTCGTTTGTTGTTGGCATAGATCTTAACAAGCGTTTGATCCAATGTAGAATATTTAATTTTTTCATTTTTTTTCCTCTCGTAATGTGTATAACGAATTTCTTATTAATAACCAAAATATCCAATTGATATATATATATATATATATATATATATATATATATATATATATTTAATTTTTTCATTTTTTTTCCTCTGGTAATGTGTATAACGAATTTCTTATTAATAACCAAAATATCCAATTGATATATATATATGGATTGTTAACATACTCACACTCTCTTTTCACTTGGAGTATGTTAGTAACCTGTACCAAAATTTTAGGACAAAAAATCCATTCATTTCTTTTACTAATTAATTTAGTTTAGGGATAATATAGTAATTAACAATTGTTTTGAAAAAAACTTAAAAAAAGAATTTTCTCTCTCCTCTCTCCTCTTAAGCTCGTCAATTATCAATGCATCTTTTTTTTTTTTTTTTTTTTGTCAGAACAATGCATCTTCTCCTCCGAACAATTTTCTTCCTTCCTTTATTTCACTGGTGCTCTATTTTGCAAATTCAATCATTGTTTTACAAATTCAATCATTCACGTAGCATTTTTGCAGCCATTGTTATGTTATTGTAAACTTTTCCTGATCCTCCATTAAGATACTTGGCCATAAAGGCTTTTATAGAATTTTAGGACCAAATTTTTAAAATTAAAAATTTTAATTACGTTTTTTTTGTTCACACTAGTAAAGATTAGCCATCTTGCTACCACCAAATGAAATATACCAATATGCCATTTATGCAGACACAAGACAAACACCTAAATGCAGTTTAAAGGAGAATGAATATAAGATAAAAACTTGTGGCACACAAACCTTTTTCATGATAGAAAATAACTTTCCCTTGGCTGGACACTTTTACGTAAAGGAAAGGTTGTTCATCGATGGTGGTGGGTGGGAGTAGATGAAAGGGTACGAAGAAAATGTAGCATACAGGAAGAGAAGAAGATGCATTGTTCCAAGAAAAAAAAAAAAAGAAGACGACTCATTGATGGGTGAAAGAGGAGAGAGGAAATTGTTTTTTTAAGTTTTTTTTTTAAAAATAGCTGTTAATTACTATATTGCCCCTAAAATAAATTAATTAGTAAAAGAAATAAATGGGATTTTTGTCATAAAATTTTGGTGTAGATTGTTAAAATACTCCAACTAAAAAAAGGGTGTGAGTATGTTAGTAGACCCCATATATATATATATATATATATATATAAATAAATAAAGATATTCTCATAATTTAATATTATATATCATTTAAATAATATTATTTTATGAGTTTAATAGTAATGCACTGACAGTGTAAAATTGTTTTACACGGTCATCCAATCACAAATCACCGTTGGTATGACTTTTAAGATAATTTTTTAAAAGTCAACAAACTTACCATACATGATGGGTTGTGATTGGATGACAGTGTAAAACTTTTTACACTGTCAGTGCATAACCCTTTTTCTCTTATTTTATACCTTAAAAGTGGTTTTTGTTAACACTATCTAAACAAAAGTTCATTTTGCTAGAATCTTACACTTAAAACAATTAATAAGACGATAAGGTTATCATAAAACTGTGTAAATACAAATAAAATCAACTGACATAAATTGTTTAAGAAAAAGAAGTACTTTGTATATACTTAATTAAAAAGAAGTACTAGTAACGTACATAGTATCCCTCTAACCAAATCCATATAGTTACTTATTTTGATAACATTAAGGTTAAAGATCTTTCTGACAAAACACTACCTGAATAGCAAATTGCGTATCAAATGATTGGGATCCAAGTGTTGGAAGTTGGATCAGATAAGCACTGTGGGTGGAAAACTTTCTATCAATAGTGATGTTTTATATTTGCCTTGCTAGCTGCCAATTAGCATACTATATACGGTGGATGGTTATAGCCAGCATAAGTTAGAACAGAGGAACAATAAGGAAATTAGGGTACTTGCCTTATCATTTGCATCATATATAAAGATATCTCTGCTCATAGTATTTGACCACTTAATAACTGTCAAAGGCTTCTTAGTTAATGTAATAATTAACTTCTTTAAAAAAAGTAAAGTCATGAAGTTGACCCCACTTAAAATGTCCCTAGACCTCTAAGCAAAGTTGCAATAGTAATGCATAAGTTTTCAAATGGTTACCTTCACACCAAGAATACCAGCACTTAAGAGACCTTTAAGAATACTTGTATTAAGTGCATTTTCAGGGATTAGGCCTCCCCATAATATTGTATAAGATTATATAAGAAAATCTCTGTAACTTAATTAATTGTGTGCTAAGGAAGAGTTTGTTGGTCATACCAACATCAACATAGATTTTAGCCTCTGTCGCTTTAAGCTAGAAATTTAATGTACCTTTTTAAATTTTATTAGTTTGATTTGATTTAAAATCAAATGTATAATTAATTTAATGTAATTTTTTAAGTTTATCCTATTGGTCCAAGCTAAAGAACAAAGCCTCATGAAGAATAATGAAAGAAAATAAAAGAACCTAGAACAAACATTTCTACGAACAGTGAGTGCAAACCTTGTAGTCCGCTGTAAAGTGTGAGGAACAAGAAACATTCTAGGGATACACTTCTTTATGCAATTAAGTTGGAGATAACTCAAAATTCAAACTCAAATTGAAACACTAAGAAGAGAGAGACACAAATTGGCGGATACATGCAAGATAGATAGAGAGAAGAAAAATTACCTGAAGAGAAGAAGAGGAAGAAGAATCAATGTATGGTTAGTGAAAAGCATGGAGGAGGATTACAATTGGAGAGGACAAAGAACGGAGTAGTTACTTTGTGCGACATTTTGTGAAGCGAATATGAACCCTAATCATGAACCCAAGCTATTGAATCTTTCTAGTGAGCTCGTGAATGAAGAAGATCGAATGGGTAACATTTTTGTTTTGTTTGACGTAAGTGAGAAATGAGAACTAACAAGTTACGGGGAGGGGAAGTTTTCTTTTCTTTTTTCTCTGACCCTCTCTCTTCTCTTATAGTGTTTTCATTTAAAATCAATAAAATAAAAAGTTAAATATATAAAATAAGCGGTTTGATAAATGTTGCGAAGCAAAACATTTCTTCTAATAGATGTTGCGGAGGCTGAGGTATCATTTCCTTTGATAAATGTTATAAAATCCCTTTATTACTAACATTTGCTAAAATGTAATTAAATAAATGTTACTAAAAGCCTTATATCCAGTAGCAGGGGCGGACCTATTTGTGGTCGCCCCCCCTAACTTTTTTTTTTTTAAATTTATAATATGTATAATGTATAATAGTTTAAAATTAAAATATTTATTTTTATTTTAGAGTCTAATTGTGAATATAATAACATTTAAATGTCATTTAGTTTTTTCTTATTTTTTTTGTCAAAATAATTTTTTCTTTTATAATATTTGTTTTGATGATAATAATATATTGTTTTCTCTTTTTAGATAACTATTTTCGTTTTTGTAGTTTTTATTGTAAACATAATTACATTGTTTCATTTTTTAGACAGAATATTTGAGTATCATTTTTTCTTTTTAATAATTTTTTTCTATTCCTTATTACTATTTTAAAGATTATAAATGATTACATTTACAATTAAATGAATTTATTAGCATTCCCTTAATATTAATTTTATTATAATTAATTTGAGAATTAAAGATGATTTTTTTTTACTAATAAAGCAAGTTTATGAACACTATATAAAGGATTGACAACTTAGGTTTTGAGATACACTAACAAATATTTTCTCTTCTTAAGATTATTCTTTGTATTCTCTTTATTTTTCTATCTCATGTTTGTTCTTTTGAGCATTGCTTGTGAGGTTTGAATGTGTTTCTGGTCTCAAATTCATGGATTCAAATATGTCGTTGTGTAACTTTGGGAAAACATAATTAACATGACATAATACACATGCCTGCATGTTGTAAATGATAATATGGTGAGCAACATGATCTATTTTAATTTAGTATATTTTTAGAACATAATTATTAGGACTTTTTTTTTTTTAAATGATGGTTAATGTATATACCAATTTTTATTATAAATTCATGAAATTAATGATTGATATTTGTATTTTTTTAGATGTCATTTGTAATTTTTATTTAAAAAATAGTATGTTTTTTGTCCAAATATATTTTTTTATTAAACTTTTGAAATATTACTAATGTAAGAAATATTTTAAAATATATTTGTTGGATAAATTTAACTTTTTTATGTTTGGCCCCCTGCTATTAAGGTCTGGTTCCGCCCCTGTCCAGTAGTGAACCCTAGCTTTTACTCTGGCCATGGTGAAAATTTTCAATGTAGAGGTAAAGAGGTTTTGGAAGGACAGAGAGCAAGTAAGATTGAGAAGGTTAGGGTGATAGTATTTCACGTCCCTTCTATTGAGTGGTTACTTATATCACCTGGCAACTAATCTCTCTTCTGATATGAAGCAACAAATCAAGAGTGTTTTTATTTTTATTAATGAACACGTTGAATATATGGTTGTATGGGGCCCTTCTGCTTTAGGGATCTATACTGCCTCCACTGCATGCTTACTTGTGGCTTTCCTTTGCTGATCCTCCCATGATTGATACCCATGGAGAAACATGGACATGGCTTTGGTCCTTAAACCTACCAGAAAAAACTTCAAATTCTTTCTTTGGCTCTCTCTTCATGAGTGTCTCCCAACTAATGTTTTTTGTGTCTATAGACATCTTTCTTTTAATGACATTTGTTGCAGGTGTGGTGATCATATTTTGAAGCCTTGTTACACCTTCTTCATGATTGTAACAAATCTCAACAAATTTGGATTAACTTGCCTTGGAGCAGTAACGAGCTGGATTTCTCTGGAGATACCTTCAATAACTGGTTCCGCAAGAATATCAGGAGCAATCAAGGAATTCCTTTTGCCTTAGCTTGTTGGTTTATTTGGAGATCAAGAAATGAAGAATTCCTTGCATCAGGTGGTGAAGGGAGAAGGGAGAAGGGAGGGAGAGATAGGTCGTGGATTCGAATCCTCCGTTAACAAACACTAAACATATGAACCAGAGTCACATAATTCGTTGAATTTCCATGGAACCGCGAATTGGTTTGTGCGTACCAATTTGAGGTTCGTTTTCGTACCGGTTCGCAGGAATTCGTGGTAGAATTCGCGGAGAAGACGAACCAAAAAAGCTGATAAAAAAAATGAACCAAAAGGAGAAGCTTTAGAGAATTATTATCAGGGAAGCAGATCGATTGAAGACTGGGAAAGGAGAAATAGCTGAAACAAATAAAAAGAGGGATTTGTAAACATAAAATAGGAAAAGAAAAATTGACAAACGAGACCTGAAAGAAAAAGTGAAGAACAAATCAATTATAGATGGGAAAAGGGAGAAGATGAAAGGGTTTTTTTTTTTTTTTTTTTTTTAAATAAATAAATAACTAGTTAGAATTGGATTCGCTACAGTGCCAATTAAACTCTGCATGATGGGCTATTTTAGATCTAGCGGTGATGAGTGATGACGTTTTAAAAGATATTTCCATGCTTTTAATATAAAACCAAACATACCCAAAGGGGTTTGGCCTAGTGGAAGTGTGCTAGGTTCCCAAGTGATGAGAGTGTGTACAGGGATACTCAACAAGGAGGTCCCTGGCTCGATTCCTTGTGAAAAGTATCCCTTTGGGTAGGGGGAGAACCCTATATCGCTCAATCCCCGGGGACTGTGAAGTTCCCCCTCCACAATTTATACCCAAAGGGGTTTGGCCTAGTGGAAGCATGCTAGGTCCACAAGTGATGAGAGTGTGTACAGGGATACTCCACAAGGAGGTCCCTGGCTCGATTCCTTGTGAAAAGTATCCCCTTAGTAGGGGGAGAACCCTATGTCTCTCAATCCCTCGGGACTGGGAAGTCCCCCTCCACAGTTTTCCAGAAAAAAAAAATATAAAACCAAACATTTTGAAAGGTAATCATTTGGGCAGTTGAAAATATAACTTTAGAACATCCGTCCTGGTGCTAGTTTGTCTTTCGATAGTTGACGGTTGAGTTTCCAAAAAATCATTTATTTATTTGTATAAGTTATTGTGCTGTGAACTTACTTTTTTATTGAAAAAAATTTATTTATTTATAATATTGATAATAATTTATAGTAATATTTTATAATAAAATTAACATAGATTAAAAACATGTATACATACTGAAAAAAAAATGTATACATTAAAATAAAGGTTATAAAGGAAGTTAGAATATAATAAGATTCAACACGTGTTTAGTGATGATTTATGTACTAGCTGTGACTTTGTCCAGTTTTGAACACAACTTGTGTTTTATTCTGGAAATTCTTTAATAAAAAACTCTTTTAGCATTAACAAAAACAGTAATGATATTACAAAAAGAATCAATACATGAAAATGTATAAGTGAAGAATTCAATTTAATATCTCTAAAAAATATGTCCAGTAATTTGCGTGATTTTTTTTATAGGAGTTTTGTCATATTTAATGTTTGAAGTTATTTTTTTATATATAATATTTTATATTTGACTTATGTAATTTATAATTTTTAACTAGATAAAAAAATTATTGGAGGAATATTAATTTTTAACTAGATAACATATTATAAATTTAAATAGCGTACCGAAACGTACCTACTAGGTATGGCCCCCACGTACCAATCCTTTACAAGGTCATGTACCGCGTATCCGTATCCGTACCACGTACCGGAACATATTGCGAATTATGTGACTATGATATAAAAAACTAACATTTGGCTGATTAAAAAAAAGTGCTACTCAACATAAAATCACCTCAGATTTAGCAAGGAAATCATCTTCTGGTGAAATGGAGTCCTCCAAATTCAGACTTCATGAAACTGAATACTGATGGGAGCTCCTTGGGTAACCTGGGGCCTTCAGGTTTTGGAGGAATTATTCGAGATTGCTTAGGGAGATGGATCATTGGTTTCAATGGTTCCTGCGGCATTACTAGCTACTTCTCTTCATGCATAATTATTTGGCATCCTCAATGGATTACAAATTGCATGGCTGCATGGTATTCAAAAGGTTATTTGTGAATCTGATTAAAAAATGGCCATTGATCTTATATTGAAGAATGATAATCCTTTATACCTCTTTGGTTAAAAAGATTCAGCACTTCAGAACTCTGGCTTGGGATCTCTCTTTCCAACATGTATACAGGGAAGGAAACTTCACTGCAGATTGGCTTGCAAAACAAGGCTCGACAGCTCATCATGATTTGCAGATTTTTAATCATTATCCAGCAGCTCTCTTTAATATTTTCTTAGCTGATGTAATGGGGCACGCATCTTTGAGGCCCTAGTCTGCTTTTGTCGTTTGTTATGTTTCTTCATTAATAAAAAAAAATATTCCCTTTTTCTTATACTTTCTAGACTCAAAGATCATTTAACTGATCCTTGAACTTAGGAAAGAGAATAAGACCCATTTAATTTCTGTTAATCACAGAATATAGCTGTTATTTATAACAGAGAAAAACATAATGGGTCGAATTTTAAAACACAGAATTTTGGCCAATGTTTCTAAGCCATTTTTTAGGCCTACACATATATATCAGAACCTTTCTGAGCTTGGGCAAATAAAAATACGGAATGCACTAAACAAGATCATTACTTATTCAATTTTAATCAAACAATTTGTCATTTGGGCATGTTCCAGTGTAAATATAACTTAATAAAATTGAACCCTTTTTCAGTCAAGGGTTTGGTTAGAGTATCAGCTAATTGTTTCTTAGTTTCATTTCAATAAAAACAATGATGATTGGTTAGAATATTGCAAGTTCAATATTACCTTTTGGAGAAATTAGTTCGAACTTTGTGATTGCTAGTATTCTTGCTTAGGAAATGCAAACTTTTGCTTATCGTGTAGTCTACACTCGATTCATGAATTCTCGTGTGAAACTTGGTCTCTATCAGAAAGGAAGGCCTCAATAATTTCATATTACTTTTCATCTTTCATTTTTCATTTAATTTTAAATATTAATTTGTGATCAAAAGATGGCCAATATGGTCTCTTATTTGACAATTGGTATATGAGTTTCAACTAATTAGTACAAGTGTGATTATTTTTATTAGGATACTAGGCAATATTTTTTTTTATTTGACATTTGGTATTTTTTACAGACATCGTATATGCTGCAGAGAATATTCAAGCTTGACACTGAAATATGAAGAATGTTATGAACATAAAGATAGTTTAACAAAATTGTTTTCTTTAATTTTAAAGTGTAATTTTAAGATTTATGTATATAAAAAAGTGAAAAATAAGTGATAAATAAAGGTAATTTAGATAACTCACATATAGTGATGATTTCTTGTTGTTCAAGTATGACTGAGCTGCTGAAATATTCAAATTAGCAAATTGGCAGGTGTAGCATAGGGAAAAGGACGAGTAAGTGCTCTAAATTAACAAAAAAAAAAAAATAATATAATTATATTGCATGACTAGATTTTCACTTATCAGGTATGGTGTAGGGTGGTTTTGAGATTTTATAAGCCAAGGGAGAACCAATAAATAGGGCCCTTTTATATTTAAGTATTTGAATATATATATATATATATATATATATATATATATATATATATATATATATATATATATTTAAAAAAATAGACTTTTCATTAAAAATCAGTGTTATAAAAATTAGACTCGTCATTGACCTGGTTAGGGCATTGGGTTACTGGATTAATGGTCGAACTGATGAGTCATTAATTGAATCGTATGACCCAGTCTCTATTAAAAAGTTTGAAAATTTCATACCCTACTTTAAAAAAAGCCCAAAAGAATCACATCACAAATGAATATAATCCACTCTAAAACTAATTAGTTTAAGCCACAGGTCAGTTTGGTTTGGTTTTAGATTATTTTTTGATCCAAACCAAACAATTTTGTTTAGTTTGGTTTGGTTCAGTTTTGCTTAATTTTTTTTTCATAATCTGAACCAAACCAACCCAATTTGGTTCGGATCGAGTGTTTGGGTTTAATAATAAAAAATAAAATTGTGCAAACAACAGAACAAGAGAAAGAACCAAAAGTTGGTTTCGGATGGTTTAGAGAGAACAAGAGAAACAACGTAGAAAAGCAAATGAAGGGAAGGGGTCAAAGAATTGACGATGATTTAATGGCGACCAATGACGGTGAGCAAAGGGGTAGCTATGGCGGCGCAAGAGGAAACCCTAGTTGTGGCGTCGACGACGCAAGAAACAAAGAATGACAGAAACAGAGAAAGAAGGATCAATCGATTACTAAGTGATGGTTTAGAGAGAATGACAGAAACAAGGAAGACAAGCAAATATAGAGAGGGAACTCACAATGGCTTAATGGTGTCTCGACGTCACAAAGAAGGGAACCCTAGCGGCAGATATAGAGAGACTTGACCACCTCTTCTCAAAGTGAAATTATGTTTTTAATAGAGTGGTGAAACTGAACCTGTAAATAATGTGACAGTAAATAAAAATAACAATTGTAATTTGTAAAATGTAAATAATATGACTATAAAACTAAAACTAAAATAAAAAATAAAACATTGTGTTTGGATCAATTGGTTTGGTTTGATTTCTATGGGTTTTAAATTCTCCAATTAAAGAACTGAACTAAACCATTTGGGTTTTAGAAAATTAAATCCAAACCATGTAACGACCCTCCTTCGTTACATAACTATCAACAAGGGATTTCATTTTATTCAATTTTAAAAAAAATCAAACTTTCATTAGTTTATTTATGAAAATACCTTATAAACTTTTCTCAATTTCAAAGCCAACAAAGATACAATTCAAAACTTAAAACATAAACCACATGTACATACTTCTCTTACAAGGTAACCACATAAAAGCCCTAAACAAAGGCATCTTCAATTCCATGCTCATTCCATCTACTAAATCTCCAGGAGGAAGAATCCACCTGGAAAGCCATCTGCACCCCTGAACACGACGTCCGAGATCATCACAGGCACAAACCACAAGTGCAAACAGCGCAAGGGTAAGCTGTAAATAAGTAAATTTCCAAATTATTAACGAATAGAAAGAGAACCAAACTTTGTATTATTCAATAAAATACTATACATAACAACTGAAAACTCTACACAAAACTTAGTTCATAAACTTATATCAAAAGTTAGTTAGTCAATAAACGCCACTAAACAACACCATTATAGTTCAACCATCTCAACTAATTCATACGACAGAGTTATAACATAAATCCTCAACATAATCAACAACAACATAGTTCTATCACCAATTAATACCATGAATCATCAGATCTCATGGATTATATCCATTCAACAAAAGTCACAATCTCAACATAATACAACCACCAACAACCATCATCACAAGGTGATGTACAACATAAACCACTAGACAACCTTAGTTAACAAGACTGACTCTACTCCATGGAGTTTCAACATAATATGAGCGGTCCCTCATAGGCCCCACCCCTACCATAGTCTATACATTTTGACCATTTAGGGAGTCCCTTGAGCTGACCCTACGGGAAAAGTGTGATTTTATCAAAAATAGACAAGTGCTATAGTGGCTTATCTCTGTAGGTTTGCAAGACCTTACATCTATAGGGATTCGCCCACTCGTCTATTCTATAGGCCCATTCCCATTAGCCACCAAAAAAATCTCCAACACTAGGTTGAGAGCCCTCCCGGTCACCCTCAACTTACATGCCTACTCATATGCATGTGCACCAACTATACAAATATAACATTCGGAACATTTCTGTGCACCAACTGTGTGCACCCCCGTATTCCAGCAACAAAACATATTTGGAATCCCTTACAGTCTGAGATACGGCACCTCCGTACCCGCCATCTTTTATGGCCTGACTTAAGGATCTAAATACATCTCAACAATCCATAATCCTTAACCATGACAACAACCCATTCCCTATACACTAAAAGAGTCACTAAACCTCTTGGGAAGTAGTTCTCAACACTCTAACATGTCATTCGGAGTCAAAACATAGGGGTGGTACTTGGAAAGATATCCCACTAGGCGAGACCCCCAGGTCGCTTTAGTGGGCTAGAGTTCTGGCGTGAAACTCCCCCTCCTAAGTATACCATTTTTCTATAAAAGTATTTCCAAAGGACATAGTTAACTTCTCTTTAACATATAAGGATGATTCCAACACACAGTTCGAATATATCATCATCTCATCAACATTCCATTTCAATTTCTCAGCAAAACACATACACCTCAATAATAAATAATATTCTCAACAAATTATATTCCATCAACCATAATATACCAACCCCAACAACAAAGTCATTCTCTCATAGATGGACTTACTCGTGGGCACATCACAGAGATAAACAACATTATTACAAGATCATCCTATAGTTAAAAGATTGTATCACACAAACATATTTCAAATATTAAATACTCAAGATTCACATCCTTGGAACTTAAAATGAAACAGAACAGGTCAATGGATATTATCTATCAACTTCCTTACAAAATTCACACCTCAATAAACAAACATCATCATTCCAATAATTATATCATATTAACCAAATTGACTAAATAAGGTCGATTTCTCTTTGGCAGTACTGAATGTGAGCTCTCACTGATTATAGCAAATGACCTCGGAATTAAAGACTTTTCATATAGAATTAAAGCTCCTGAATCCTATTTTTCAAAATGGTATCCCAATTGTAAAATAGACAACTAGAGAATTTTCTAAAATTTCTACAAGTTGACAGTACCGAATTTGACTTTCCAGTGAACATGGTTCAAAGAAATTAAATTTTCTAGCACTTTCCAAACTTGTTTTGAGCTGGAATTTTTACAGGATAAAGGAAACACATTGGTATTTCATAAATGATATCTCATGTTCTCAAATTCATTCCCAATTGTTCCCAGTAAAATTTTCTCTAACAGCCTAAATTTTGGACTCCAAACAGAGCTCCAAACCCTTGCCCTGTTTCTTTTCAAAAAGTTAATTTAGAAGTTGTGCATGATAATTTTCATAATTTATATGGTTAAAAAGCTTGTTTTTTTTTTTTTTTTATAGTTTTTAATGGTACAAACTCGAAAAATAAAAGATAAGTACACAAGTGTAAAATTTGAGAAAAACCAAGACCTGTTCCAGTGGAACTCGAAAACAGAACAACCACTTTGTGGGTCATGGATGAACCTCGAAAAGAAGTTATCTCGCCAAAGTATCAAAATAAAAGTTGTTTAATTTTGTGTCTATTTTTATTCAAAACAAGTTTCACGAAAATCCAATGGTTAGATCTTCCGAAAATCATAAAACCATGGGGACTGTCCAGAGCTGGACGAACCAAAAAGCCACTGCCACTTTATTTTGTAGTTTGATTTTCACATGCAAAGCTTACCAAATAATTTCAAGAAAATTTGGGCATGGTCTCATTTGTTTTAGAAACCTTCCTAATCAATTTCAAAGATTAAAACAGTCCAAAGACAGTACATGTAAATCCCACACAGCCACTGCCAAAGGGTTTCCAACCCATTCCATCAATAACTCAAGTTCAAACACCAAGCAATACAACATAAACAACAACAGGGGCATGCATGCTGTATGTGGTTGAGCCCCCTAACTCTCAACCATACTTAAACTAAAAATAGAATTCACAAGGAAGCTTCCCTTACCTCAAAGAAATGCTAAAGGATATAGTTTTTTGGAGAGTGAGAGGTAGAAGAACTTAGTTCCTTAGACAAGGCTTTGAATAAATTACCATTAATCCAACAATAATCTATTTCCATGAATCAAATAAAAATAGAAATGGTTAGGAGTGAAAGAGAGGTTCAGATTTTCATAAGAAAAGGAGAAAAAGAGAATTGAGAACAACTTACCAAATAAATCAAGTTAAGAAAAAGAAGAAATTTTCTAGCTTTAATGCTCCTCAAGCTCATGACTGATAGAGTAGTTTAAGAGACAAAGAAAAGAATTAAACGAAGGAGAAAGGGTCTGCTAGAGTCTCGTTGAGTTGAGAGAGTGCAAAGTGGGAATAAAGCTTCAGTTATATGGATTTATAATGACAAAGGTTGTCCTTTTTCTTTTGATTTTTTTTCTTTACCACCAGACTTGTGTGTCCTTTAGCAGGATATTAGGGTCATGGTATTTAAATTAAACAAATCTTGACATTGGAATAGAAAATGGAGTTTCATGTTTAGATAACGTGTCTCATGGTCAACATGATTTGAAGGCTAACAACCATTGAAAATTTTGGACATTTGACAAAATGGAAAAAAAAGTGAGAATGAGGTTCTTGAATAAGATCTTTAGCTTTTGAGTAAATTTGACCAAGTCCAAATTGAATGAAGAAAGCAAACTGATCTCTCATTCATTTCACACGGTTTTGCACATATTGCATTTAGGAAGCCTTTGAAATTTTTGCTACAAGTACCTAGGAGTAAATTGTGATAGGTGTATTTTTAGTTAAAATAACGGGAAAGATAATAAAATGTTAATCACTTGAAAATTATAAATTAGTAAATGTATGAGTTACTAATCTTAATTTAGAACATCTAAGAAAATTTAGAATGTCTCGTGAAATTTTTTCAATTCCAGAAAAGCTATCAAAATCACACTCTTTGAACTGCATTAAAATATTATTATTTTAATCAACAATAACAGAACAATATATAAATTTCACAGAGATCCAATTATAATTAAATCCTTCACTTTTCTTGACTATTATCTCACTTTTGCAGTATATTCTTACACTGTTAGTGTGTAACACAGTCCTATTTTTAGTCAAATACTCTACTGAAACTTACACAGAAAATTCACACATACTTATTAATTAAATTTTCTCATGAAATTAAATTTAATTATCTCCTGTAATTATTTTCAACCCAAGAGAGAAGGAAGAAATGAAGAAATGACGGAAAGAAAGAAGAAAAAAGTATATAAATATTTGACTTTTGCTATTCGTATGCATGTATTTTCTAACCTCACACCCCCTTTTTCTATATCAAAAACTCACGTAAAGCCTAAATTATCACGAAAACAACTAAACACACAATAATCGCATAAACAAAATAATCTATTTTATTTATATAGTTCATTAAATAACATAATTTAAATTTAATTCATTTTTCATACATCTGTCACTTATCTCGATGTATTTTTCTACACTGTCCGATGGTTTTTGGACTATATTTATGCAAATCTTCTTTACAAAAATTCATATAGAAGTAAGTATATAAGATCTAAAAATAATTGAAACTCACTAAACATCCAACAGAACACATAACAATTCATTCCATTTTATTAATTAGCTCATTATGTAACATATTTTAAATTTAATTTCTCTTACATTTTAATTAAATCACTTATCAAACATTACAAAAAATCACAGTGTTACAAACCAAACCAATTTTTTTAATTGGTTTGGTTCGGATCGGTTCGGTTCGCAGGTTGGACCGGACCCATGGCCACCGTAAGTTTAATTATTATTATTCTTATTATGTTATATATTATGCTTTATTTATTTTATTGTTACTATGATTATTTAGTTTATTATATTATATGTTTTGATTACTTTTTGGTCTTGATATGCTATGATTGAAATAAAAAGAAATATTATATATAAATAAGTTATCGTGCTAATTTTATCTAAAAAAAAAAAATGCTATTATGCATTCTTGAGAGTGCTTGCTTAGGTCTTCATTTGTTTTGATTAAATTAATATATTATTAAATTATTAATTTTTTAAAATAAGATATACTTAAAAAATTATTTTTATCATATATATTTTAATATTGTATGCTTGTTTAGTGGTTATTAAACTCTTGAAACACTCTAAAGTTTTGGATTCAAGTCCTCTCAAGCACCTTTAAAAAAAAAAAACTTCACGAAGTTTAATATAGTAACATTAATTTTATTTCCTTTATAATTTGAGTTTTTGTTTGTGTTTCTTATTTTGTTAAAAAAAATAAATATTTTAGATCTATTATTATAGATCCATTACATGTTGATATGTCACAGAGGTAAAAGTTCATTCAATATAGACTTATGAAGGTAATACATAAAAAAAACTAACAACCAACATGATAATACTTTTTAATCACACTAGAGTATATGACCCGTGCCATGCACGGGTGTTAATTATATATATATATATATATATATATATATATATATATAACTTTTTATATTATTACTGTAATTTTTTTATATTATTATGTTTTTAATGTATTTTTAATTATACAAAATTATATTAGTATATATGTATATAAATATTAGTGTGTGTCTGTGTGTGTATTTTGCTGACTATGGTATTGGTACGGATTATTTCGTCAGATGCAATGAGTAAACTCCATTGAGGACTGTTAGTGCACATCAAGGTGGATATTTCCCTCCTAACATGATTTATCCCATACCCAAAGTGACATTGCTAGGAGTCGAACCTTGGACCACTTGGTTAAGGGACACAAGTCACTTCTACTTGTGCCAACCAATGTTGGTAACTATTAGCATATATTGATCTATCTTTATAAAGAACATGATTTTTTATTTGTGAACTGAGGAATGTGATATATCTTTTAGCAAATAAGGATTAAGGAACACTCTTTTTTTTTATTTGGTGAATTAAAGAATGAGATCTATCTCTTATTATTATTATTATTATTATTATTATTATTATTATTATTATTATTATTATTATGTGAGTATGAATAGGGTTGAGTACGTACTAAGGTACCCGTACTTGTTAAAATTTATGAATAATTATCCTTATTTGACCCGTAGTCATTAAGTGAACAATTATCCTTAGAATTATAAGAACTAACTAAACACCAATTATTATTACATCAATAAAATTGTATTTTTTTTAAACTGAAAAATAATTCCATCATTGCCTTTAAAACCATTGATAGTTGAGAATTTTTTTTTCTATCTTTTGCCTATTTTAATGCCCCTTCTTATCTTTTTAACTATGACTTCTTGTATCTAACAATTAATGTGTATATTTCCTTTATCATCAACCCAAATTCCATGAACATTAGAACCAATATGCACTTTTTTGAACCTTTCTCATCTTTAATTCATGCTTCATCTTGATTATAACTCAGATTTTTTTTTTCTTCCACTTTTTCTCATATCGCGTGTCAACTCAAATTCTCTGAACATTAGAATCAATTTTATATGGCAAGTTATTGTCCCAGAGAAGGCAAGCTTAGGTGATTTAAATGAAAAACTAATTCAATTATTATTAAAAATAGTATTAAGCTTAGGTGAGCAAAACTAATTATCGCTGTATATACTTAACTTTAAGGAAATTCAATTATTATTAACAAAGTATAAAGATTTCTCTCTATACTTAAGAAAATTCAATTATTATTAAAAAAATATAAAGGTTTCTCTTTATACTTTTAACGTAATTCAATTGTTACTAAAAAAATAAAAGAGTTTCTCTCTCTACCAATACTGTCTCCACGTTATCAACAAAACTAATCCACTGAACTTTTTCTTCCTCATTAGCTAATGTGCTCTTATATATACATTTTTCCACTATTGAATTAGGAATGAATGGAGATTTTGGCTTTAAGTTTCTGACAATTTATAAAATTAAACAATGATAATTGTAAAAGTATTAAAAGATTATTTACAAATGTAAAATAAAATATATTGTGATGTTAATATTTTGAAATACAAAAGATTTGATATTAGAACTGCGAAAGAAAGATGATTTCGTACCTGCTCTAATCTGCAGAAAAAAAAATTGAGACCACAAATATGTTATAAATATGAGCAAACAAACAATTCTGTCAAAAAAAAAAAAAAGAAGAGCAAACAACAAATAATTAAAAATAACAGAAAAATGAAAGAACTGCATGGAAGACCTTCTAAATTTTAAACATGCAGAAATAAGTAAAATAAAATAGATCGTGATATTAATATTTTGAAATACAAAAGATTTGATATTAGAACTGTGGAAGAAAGATGATTTCGTATCCTTGATCAAGCTCTAGTCTGCAAAAGAAAAAAAAATTGAGATCACAAATCTATCTATCTATATATTATATAAAACACAGTTGCTGACTAGGACTGGTCGTCCACATGTCACATTCTGATGACATTTTTAATTTTAGTTAGTATCAATATAATTAATTAATTATTTATTTATTAGCATAATCACAATCTTAATATTTGTAAGACATTTAATATATTATTAATTTTCTTTCCAGATTTAAATAAAAAATTTAAAATTATATTTTAAATGTTTCATAACCTGCATAATATATATTTTAATTAAAGTAAATTTTATTCGATTTAAAAATTATTATTATTATTATTATCATTATTTTATTTGATATTTGATTTGATTATATATATTCAATTATATGTACAATATATGATAATCATGAATTATTTTTCTGACATACAATAGATAAGAGAAATCAGTTAGGATCATGTTCCAATTTTAATTATTCAGTAGATTACTTGTCCAATTTAATTGCAAAACCCTTATGTTTAAATACTTCAGTGCTTTTAAGGTTTTGGCATCTTTTGTAAATTCTTCCTGTTGAAGGTATGGATTATTCTAATAATGTCTTTTTGTATCTGTCATCTTTATTTTCTGCATTTTTTTCCTATTTGAACACATATTGGTGTAGGATTTTTTTTCTTATTTGAACGCATTATACTAGAGTGTTTTTTTTTTATAAAAATTATTCATTCATGAATGTACACAATATTGTAAGGAAGATGCATGAGGACATGAATGTATTCGTTTGAAGTTGGAAACAATATGAATGTCATGATTTATCAATATATCATTAGTCACGCTGCTTGAGATTTTGAAGAATCTCACAAAGCTATTGATCTCTCGGTAACTACTCTAAAAACTTGATGTTTTGATTTGATTATTAGTGGATGCTTGACTAAATCCTGAATTATTTGATTTGATCTATAACTATTAGTTTTGAATTTTTTATCAGGTTGGTGCCAATGAAAATACTCAATACTCAATGTACTAAAAAGTATAAGAGGAGTCTTGAAGATGTAGATTCTATAAGCGTTGTTGAAGCCTATGAGAATTAGACATCAACCACAAAAAATGGCAAAATTATTAGACATTAAGGAGCCATATGAGTGAATAGTGGAAAATTTCTAGCTTTGAATTATGTAATGTTTTGTACTTTTGGGTTGCGATCGGGCACATATTGGCTTTTGTTTTTAATTTAATGATTGTTCATTTTTTTGACGATGTCAAATATTCAACAGAAAATGAAATTTGGGTTGCAATTGGATGCATATTACTTTTTGGGTTAATTTTATTCAACAGTTACATGTTAAATATATAAATGAATTTTGGTAATAGTACTGTAAAAAGAAAATTTTAGTATTTGAAGAAAGTTAGAATTTTTTACTTAGGTTAATATATGAAAAATCTTTTTTGTGTGTGTATATTTTGGTTAATATATGAAAAATCTTTTTTTTGTATATTTTGCCTGAAAGGTAAAATAATTCTAATTTAACTTTCCAAAAAAAGTTTAATCTAGCATAATATCATTTCAAAATACGGTGGTAAAACAAATTTCAATAAGAAAATAATGTTTTTGATTATTTTACTATTTTAAATTTTATATTAAATTAAAATTAAATTAGGACAATAAATTAAATTAGGGACGGAGGGAGTATTATAAATTTTAATTAATTTGATAGTGTAAATTCAAATATAGGTGATGAATGTAATTGTACAACTAATTTATATATTAAAAATGAGGAGTGCTAGCAACACACTCTTAACACACTCCTCTCATCATACACTCTATCATTGGTTGGAATTTATTGAAAACTGTAAAATTAGGAGAGAGAGTCATTAAATAACAAGTGAGATGCATAAAAATTTGTGATTTCCAATAAGTTTTAACCAATGATAGAGAGTGTGTTCAAAAGAGTGTGATAGAAAGTGTGTTACTAGCATTTCTCATTAAAAATAGTATTTTAGAATTAAGATAACATTTTAATCTAAAATCTATTTAGAGCATTAACTTAAAATGTGTTTACTTATACTATTTTTAATTAAATTAAAATATTAATTGATTACATTTTGTATTTAAATTTTAGAGTTAAATATGTTTTTAGTCCCTCAACTTTTCTCAAATTTTGTTTTTAGTCCCTAAACAAGTATTTGACCGGTCTTAGTCCCTGAACTTTTTTTCCGTCAATGTTTTTAGTCCCTAAACAAATATTTGATTGGTCTTAGTCCCTGAAAATTTTTTCCGTCAATGTTTTTAGTCCCTGCCTTCAAAAAAATCGTTAAATGATGACATGGCAGTCACATTTTGCGGTGATTATTTTTCTGACGATTTAAAACCGCTATAATTGCTTGACTTAATAGGCCATTTATCAGAGATCGAACAAAGTCGTAGACAAGTGGTACTGGTATTCCACCATCCACGTCATTTCGGAGGACGGTTTCAACTTCGAGTGTGTCCGCTCTGTTAAAGGCAAGATAGGACACGCGGAAGAGGAGGCAGACTCCATGGTGTTGGTTATGTAGATGTACATGGTGAAGCAGTTTCTGGCAATTTTAAACTGCCAAAAAAATAATCGCCCCAAAATGTGGCTGCCATGTCATCGTTTAACAGCTTTTTTTATGATAGGGACTAAGACCAGTCAAATATTTGTTTAGGAACTAAAAACATTGATGGAAAAAAAGTTTAGGGACTAAGACCGGTCAAATATTTGTTTAGGGACTAAAAACATTGAAGGAACAAAAGTTCAGGGACTATGACCAGTCAAAATTTTGTTTAAGGACTAAAAGTGAAAACTCAAAAAAGTTTAGGGACCAAAAATATAATTAACCCTAAATTTTATTATTATTATTATTATTATTATTATTATTATTATTATTTTAACTAATTAGCAATTAATAGATGAAATATGGGAGGCGAAGGAAATTGTACATTGCATAAAAAATTTATATAACATTTTAAAAGATACGATGACAAAATAATATTGATAAAGTACCATTAATAACGTTTTAGTAATTTAATTAAGAGTTTATAAAAAAATCATTTAATTAAGAGATATTAATAAAGGGCAATGCAACTTAATAATTATGACAAATTACAAATATGGAATTATGACTTATAATTTAAAAAGTCACATTTGACAATAAAAATCATAATTTAATTAAGTGCTAAATTAATTAAGAGTTTGGAGTTTTGTTACGTAGTTTTATTTGTTTATACAAACTTATTAATTTGACTTCATTAGAACAATGTTGTCAAATTTAAATTTATAATTATATTAAAAAATAATCACATTCAATTATCTTATATTATTTCTTATTAATAAATAAGTTCTATATTGAGAATATTTAAATTAATTATATATTTTTTTCAATAATATAAGAAAATAATAAAATTGTTAATATAATATTTTATACAATCCAAAAAATTCTTCCTCCAAATTTATCTGTGCATCGCACAGGTACTATTTAGTATATTATAAATATGAGCAAACAACAAAAGAACTGCATGAAAGACCTAAATTTTAAACATGCAGAAATCTTGCTCAAACATGCTCAAATATACAATGAATTTTTAAACACTTAGTGCAAACAAAATAAAAATGCATTTCACTCAATAGAGTATAGAGAAGTACGTGGATATCATTTGCCAAAGGAAGTTGTTTACCATATACTTTGAATCTTCTATACATACCTTTCAACACCACCATTTTGCCATGCTGCTCTTCTTCTGCTTTTGCAATTCAAATATATCAAGAGCTTATAACCATGTTGTTACGATGCCATGTTATAAAAACAAAGGAGAGCACCCAATTGAAAATAAAATAGGAACAATTTTAGAAAGTAAATTATTTATAATAATAAGTAAATATTTAAAAAAAAGGAACAATTTAATGTTCAAAGCATGAATGTTACTAATTACCTTAAATAGGAAATATGTTATTTCAGTCAATCAAACTCCCATGATATTATTTCCGTTTTTAATTATATTATGATTTTTTTTTTTATAAAATCAATTAATATTTACGATTCTATTTTTAATTTCAATTTTTTTTATTAATCAATTGAAATCATATAAATTAACAAAAATTAAGTCTGATTAATTGATTTACTTATAATTAACAAAAATTAAGGATAATTAATTGATATACTTATAATTTTGTAAATCTATAATATTGATTATTCCATTTTTAATTTTGAAAATTAAATATCAATTGAAATCAGACTGTTTCACTTTAATTAAGGATTAGTCAACTGATTTCTTGAAGATATTAATTAAAAATAATTTTGAATTAATTTTTGTTCCTAATAAATTAATGAGATTTAAATGTATTTGAATTTGGTTCGTAACCGAATCAAACAATTCTGAAGCATGAAATGATGACACGTGTCATCCAATGCTTGAGAAGCAACCTTGTCTCGTCACGTGTTTTTCGAAACTATTTTTGGATTTGTAAATTTTATATATATTGAGTCTGATATTGTTTGATGATTCATAAATTTTATATATATTGATTCATAAATTTTGTATATATTGATTTTATATATATTGATATTGATTGATGATTCCATTTTTAATTTTGAAATTTAAATATCAATTGAAATCATATAGTTTTACTTTAATTAAGGATTAGTCAATTGATTTCTTGAAGATATTAATTAAAAATAATTTTGAATTAATTTTTGTTCCTAATAAATTAGTGAGACTTAAATGTATTTGAATTTGGTTTATAACCAAACCAAACAATTCTGAAGCATGAAATGATAACAACTGTCATCAAATGCTTGAGAAACAACCTTGTTTTGCCACGTGTTTTCCGAAGCTATTTTTGGATTCGTAAATTTTATATACTAGAGTGTGTGACCCGTGCCATGCACGGGTTAAACATTCTTTAAAAATATTTTAAATATATGAATATTTTTTAATTTGTATTAGGCATTATTTTATAATTAAAGTATAAATTTTTAAATATTAATTATCCCTGTCCATTATAAATATATGGTTTTTTTTTATACTGATTATAAATATATAGTTGATTATATATCAAGTAGACTATGGATTTTAAAATATAATAAATGAGAGAAATGAAAATTGATTATGTGTTAGGTATGGTAGAAATTTAAATAATTATTGTGATATAATATTTTAATCAATCTAAAATAAGACTTCTTAGTTACAATAAAAAATAAAAAAATATTTTTATGAAATGAAATTTTAACTATATATTTTTAAATTTAAACTTAAATTCAAGCCATGCTATGCATGGCATATATGCTTATTTGTCGACAATGCAATAATACATTTTAAATTTTTAACTTATGAAAAAGGGAAAGAGTATTAAATTCACCTATACTATACTCCTTTTATAAATAGACACCATAACCATTAAATTTATTATTAATGAATTTTAAACTTTTTTTTTTTTAAATGGACGCCTTAAACTTTAATTGCAATCCAATTGATCTTTAAAATTCATCCTTTATAGAAACAGTTTTTTTTTTATCAAGTTATTTATCAATATTTAATAATCATCCGTTAATTTGTTTTTTGTAACAACTCATTTTTTCATATTTAAAATATAATAAAGAATATGAATTTAGAAGACATATATAAAAAAGGGGAATAATAAAATTAACCAAAATAGTTTTATTTTATTTTTAATTATAAATTTTATTATGTTTTAATGTTTGAAAATGTGATTTATAAAAATAAAAATAAAACTAATAAATAGTTGAGATTAAAATAAATAAATGGTTGATATTTCTTCTTTCTTGTTTATTTAATCCTAATTTAATATAAACGACTATGTGTAGGTGTCTATGTGTATAACTCTTGAATTAATTAAAGTGATTATGGAATATTTTATTAAAGAAATTGTGAAATATATATTTAAAAATAAAAGAGACAATATTCTTACTGTAATTTGAATTAATTAAAGTAAATATGATATATATATATATATATATATATATATATATATATATATATTAAAAGGGAACATTAGATTAAATTAAATTAAGATAAATATATTATTTTAAAATGTAAAATTAAAGTAATTAAATATAGTTATTAAATATATAAAATGTAGGTAATTGGTTTTAATTATTGTATATTATATGGAAGTCACGGTGGAAGAGTAAATTATAATAATGAGCATAAGAATTTAATAAACGAAATACAATGAAATTAATGGAATCAATTAGTTATCGATGAATGATTGAAAATTAAATTTATACGGATATGTTGTTTCTTTTTTTGTTGCTGAAAATAACTATTAAATATAAATATTTTAAAATATTTTGCTACTTTACAATTTAATAAAAAATGTGTTATATATTACGTTTTACTTTGAAATTTAATAATGGTAATTGATTTTTATATTATAACATTATAACATGTGTATTCAAAATATTTTCTATTAAATCCTATGTCACAACATATGTCAGATAATTTACCTAGTTTTTTTTTTTAAATATATTGATTTTGATTATTAAGATATGTATTTGAATTATTTTTTATTAAATTTGATAATCTTAAATTAATTTACAATATAAAAATGTTATATATATATATATATATTCTTTTATTTAAAATAATATATGAAAATATAATTTAGTAATGTACAAAAAAAAAATCATTACTTAGAATTGTTTACATTAACAATTATAAAATTTAATTTTTTTTAATAATTTGAAATCATTTATATTCGTATACAATATTCAACCTTTATTACTAATTAGTAAATTCAAAATATTGAACCAATGTATCAAAAAAATAAAATAAAATAAAATATTGAACCGACATGATAAGTTTTTAAAAAATTCTCCTAGAATTCCTCCTCAACACATATGTTGGTAGTCCTTCATGGGCAGTTAGCTACCTCCAAAGTGAATGTTTGACCACGAATAACCACTTTGCAAAACTGTCTAAAAACAATTTGTAGAAGACATGACAAAGGAAACAAAAAAATATCAGTGGAGTGATCACATATGATGTCGAGATAATACATATAGAGGAAGAAACAATGAGGTAATAAATGTGGTATTGCAAACAGAAATTAAGGTAAGTAATTATAAAATCAAATTAAGGTAAATATTTTTGATTCACGATCAAGAAATTACTTTAGAATTTAATTAATTAGGACAATAATTTAACAGTGAATATAAGATTGGGAAATTGTTTGGCTAAAAAAAATATTCACGGAGCATTAAAAATTAAAAATATACAAATATGAATGGTTTATTCCTATTAAAATATTTATTAAAAATATTACATTTTTGTTTTTTAAAGAAAAATATTGCATTTTATTAGAATAAAAACAATATTTTAATCGAAAATATATACTTTTAGTTGCATGAGTATATTTAATTGAAAATATATACTTTTAATTCTTAATTTAAATTATTTCTAGAATTAAATATCTGATTTATTTTTAAAATGGTTATGGAAAAAAAATTCCAGAATTAAAAGTCTAATTTTTTTCTAATGTGTAAAAAAGGTGTTATATTAAATTAAATTGCACTACAAAATGCATTTTCAAATTATTTTTTGCAGAATTAAATTGCACTTTCATTTTAAATAACCAATATTTTGAAAAATAGTTTTCCAATTTTCTATTTAATTGTTGTAAAAAATAATTGTCATATCAAAGATTGATTTAGATTATTTCTATAATTAAATGAAGATTATATATTTGATTTTGTATTTAATTTCATTTTGAATTGTTTCCTAAAATGTATATCATTATAACCACAATTGATTAGTATTAATATGCTGTATAGATTTTTTTTCATAGTTAATTGTCTATTTGAAATTTGAAAATAGTCCATATTAATTGGTCATTTGACATGTGGCAGATGATGTTTATTAAGTTGACATGTGGCAAATTGTGCTTGAATGATTGACACTTGTTAAATGAAGGTTTAAGAGGTTGACATTTGGCAAATGAAGACTCTAGTTAGGGATTTTTTGTATATAATATATAGTAAAGATTCGTAAATTTTATATATATTGATATTGATATTAATGTGACATCTTAATTTAAACAAAAAAAAGAGACATAAAATAAAATAATAATTTTAATTCAGTTATAAAAATAACATAAAATAATATAGGAAAAATTATTACACGACCATATTTTTTTAAAATTTTTTGAGCCCCTTTTAGCCGTAGACCTTGTGTCGTTACACCTCGGAACAGGACCAAGACCGGCCCTGGTATGGTGTGACAAAAAAACTTAGGGTCTTGCTAACCTTAGGGCACTGGTTAATGAATTAAAAGAAGAAAGTATTTATTGTAAAAATCATAGGAGAGCGCAAAAAAAAAAATCACAATCTTTAATGAAATATAAAACAGATCTTATTATAACTCCTGTGGATTTACTGGACTCCAACAAGATTGAAGGACACACGCAACTTCTTAAAAAGAATAACATCTTCAGTTATTGTATAATCAAATATCTATTTATTCTTAAAGGCGTTTGGTACAAAAGAAGTTTTTAGATTTCAAGTTAAGAATGTTAATTTTTCATGTTTGGCACATTTGTTTTTTTTTTTTAAGAAACAATGTTTTCCAAGAATGTTTTTGACTAATGTTTTAGGCAAAAGTGTTTCCCATGAGGAAGGTGATAATCTAACTTTTCCAAGTTGAGAAAAACATTCAATGATGTAAAAGGATAACAATACTCTCATTAGCTCATTTAATGTAATTATATAAAATTTTGAAAGAATTTCTTATTAAATGATAAATAATTAAATTTAAGAATAAGAAACACTAATAAATAATATTAGTATAAACTTATTATAATTTTAAAAATAAAAAATATTTTATAAAATATATTATTTTAGATTTTTAATATTTTAAACATTATACTTTTAAATGCTTTGATTATTTTTTAATTCTTTAAGAATTTTCAAGACATTAATATAATTAACAAATCATTTAATAATATTATTATCACAACATTTAGGAATGTTTTAACAGAAACTATAAAAAAGATATGAAATAGAGATAATGGAAAATTATGTAACGTTAAAGTTAAATAAAAAATATTAAAAACTACACCAACATCTTTGTAATTTTAAAATTTATACAAATTATTTTTACAACAAAACTTATCTAAACTTATGATTTGATTAAATTATTTTTTAATTATCTTAATTTATGTATGGGAAAATGTTAAAATACATTATTTATAATTGTTATTGTCCGTATAATCTTTTTACATATTATCTATATATAAACTATTTAGATTCATCTTGCAATACTAAATAATTTACATAAGAAATAAAAATAAAATTTATACAAATTTAATTATTCTTTAATTTAGTTATTATCTTATTAAAATTTAATATTTTCTCATAGATGAGTTGTTTTTTTTATCAGCAAAGAGAAATTTTATTTAAAATGGGGTAGAAGGTTACCCGAACCCTTTTACAAACTTCATCATACCTTTCTACAAATACCCACTTACAGAAAATCATCTACAAAATCTGAGCCCCCGCCTTTGCATAATAATCTGCATGATCTGTCCCTATTACATTACTAAATAGTCCCTAGCCCCTCCAGTATTACCCCACAACCATTTTACATCATACAGATGTTGGTACAATACCTGCATAATTATCCCACATATGTATTTGCATACATATAATTCTGCACATAGTCCACTTTACAATGTTAGTATCACTTCCTGCATTCGCCATACTGAGATGACACTATTGTAAACACACCTGCTGTCCTGTAGTTTCCATTCTATAATTCTTTCAAACATTCCATTGGATTCATGGACCATTCAATAAAAGAGAATAAGGAATAGTTCTTCAACCTGTTGGACATCCTTAACCATATATATAGGGACGGAGGCAGACTTAGAAGCCAGCGGGGGCCAACTACAAACACTAAATCCAACAAAAACATAAACATTAAATTCCATATAAAATAATTATAATTATGTGTTTTTTAAAACAGTTCAAAAATATATAATAAAAAGTATATTTATATAAAAGAAAATTAAACATCTTTTTTAGGACTAAGATAAAAAATGTTAATTGTTACATTTAAATATCAAGAACCTTCATAGTTTTATAAGGTCACTACAACAAAAATGACTTTAGGCAACAACAAAAAACTGTGGTCTAAAGCAAAAAAACCGTGGTCTAAACTTTAGGCAACGGTTTGGCAACAATTTTTTAGGCGTGGTCTAGGTGAGCGTTGCCTATTCTAATAGGCAACGGTTTTTTTTCCTAAGCCCACGAAATTTTAAAAACCGTTGCCTCAAATATGAGAATAGGCCACACTTTTCTAGACTAGTTTTAGGCAACGGTTTTATTTGTCAAGTTTAAACAACAATTTAGTAACTGTTGCCTAAAGGTTTAGGCCACGCATATTTAAGTGTTGCTTTATTCTTGGGCTGTCATTCATTTTAAGCAAAAAAAAAATTAAATGTGGATAGACAGGATAAACATTTGTAAAGGTTTAGACAATGGCTATTTAAACATTGCCCTTATGTTTACGCAACAATTATCTAAATATTATCATTTATCACTGAAAATGTTTAATTATATTTGATTAGATAATGATTATCATTTAAAACAATTAAACCATTCATAGAATTTTTTGTGACATTGCTAAATAAAATAAGCAAAGGCCTTAACACCATGTGTATTAAATTCTACTTTTTCTTCTATAGAAATGTATCATACTCTACATTAAGAAAATTCACAGATGAAGTTCTGTAAGTTGACATTTGACAACAAAAAAAATGTCTACATAGCACTGCATATCTAAAGCTATATCTCTTCAAATCTATTCCACCTCTAGGAAGGGAGCTGAACATATACACCAGGTTCATCTTGCTCAACCCATTCATTTTCATTACCAGATTCACTGTCCTTGGTTCTGCTCCCATTTCTATTAGTTGAATATGAGTGGCTCTATTTATTGTGACCTGCACTATGGTTTCTGACAATGCTCAACCAATTTGACTGGTTGTTTGATCTAGTTAAATCTGCTTCTAGGCTGGTTGCTTGAATATTTAATTGTTGAATGGAAGCATAGCTAACATCATTGGAACAAGGATTGGAACCAGTAGAAGCAATAGGTAGCCTCTCAGCCATGTCCATCAACTATGCAATGCAATAAACAAATATGTTATTATTCTTTCCAACTTAACTTCTTGAAGTTGGGCCATCAAGAGTCAGGTTTTCCACCTACAAGGGAAAAAAATATTAGGCTCACTACAAATAGACAACCAAGTGACTCAAACATCTTTGTTGCAAGTTTAGAAAAGTAAAGCATGGAATCACTACTTTATGTTAGTAACAAAAAGGAGTCAGGTTAATTAAATTTGGAGATTAACTTCGTTTGAGTTTTTTAGTCACTACTTATTAGGTACCGAAACTAAGTTGTTGAATTAATTTGGATAATTTCTACATTTTTTATAGAGGAATTTAGGTGTAATAATAAATAAAACAAAAAAATCAACATAAGCTTTGAGACCGAGCCAAATGGCCTAGACACAATCTATGGAAGCAATGAGGGCCTGTGATATAAGCCAGAGATGTGCAAGTCAGAAACTAGTGCAAGCCAAAAACTATGGAAGCAAGGAACTTGGTTGAGCACAACGTGGCAAAAGAACACCAAATCAGTAAAACCACACAGTAATCCCAAACCAAATTTAGAAAGCAAATACTCAAATAATTGAGCTCCATAAGTAATGATCACAAGAAATATCACAATAAAAAAGTATAGAAGGTACCAGTGTAGACGGCACTCTGTTAATATCAAATGTGCAATGATGGTGCGTCTGAGGTGCATAGGTGCGTGTGGAGGCAATCTTTACTGCTGATGGCCTGGTGGTTTGGATTCCAATTAATTATGTAGGCATTCTTAAAATACAATCACATGCACATCACCACAAAATAAATAAATAATAAATAAAGGTAATAATAATAAGAAAAACAAAACTTTATGTAACTCTCAAATAAAGGTAATAATAACAAACTAAATAAAGTTATAATTATCAAACAATAATTCAGTTTACTCCATCCTAACAATATTTATTTATATAATAAATATTACGTGGTGGGAATTACTATATTTACTTCTAAGTGGTGACAAGACCAAGCGGTGCTTATATTTGCTTTTGGTCAAATAGGTGATCAAATTATTTGGTCCAAGCTAACAGTATAATAAATGTTTTTTTTCTTATAATATTCACCTCAAAGCTGAACTATCAACATTGGTTCTTTAGGTGCTGAATCTATAAGTTTAACTTTTTAATGATGATGTTTACAAAGTAATTATGCTTTTAATCAAGTGATGGTAAAATAGTAATCTTATAAAAGAAATTATTGATGTGTGAATAATTTAGATATATACAAGTGTAAATGAATCATAACCCTGTGTGATAATTCTTACAGTTATGAATTTTAGATGGACATATTTCAAAGTTCACTGTGTAGGTTAAAGGTAAGGAGTCAGAGAACTAGTTCCCCTTTCCTGTACTCTAATCCATTTTCTGGCCCATTCTATAGTCTCTTTCTGTACGACACTATAACCAATCATGATTATAGCTTAAAAATTGCCAATTTTATTTACCAATCATGAATTAGAACTAGTTCCCCTTTCAAACTACCAATTAAACCTTTGATCAGTGTGTAAAATTGCAAATAACAGAGCTAAGAACATTCTCTCTTTTGACAGAAAAGAAACAAGCATCTCTCAAGATCAATCTGACTCAAACCAAAGAACTTCAACAATAAAATAAAATAAAATAAAATAAATACCTCTTCATTAAATAGAAATAGGCCAGGTTCACTTTCAAGGTGTGTGATGCTGCGTGTCATGAAGACAAAAATACATTAGCGGTAATGTATACAACTCAAATGTTCTTTAACATAACTTTTGATAGAAAGGATTGAACAAAGCATGTCTAATAGAAACGAACAAATAAATGTTAGAGCACAGTGAGCTCAAGTACACTCAACTCCAAGCAAAGTTAATATAACTCACAATTATCATGAAGTATTGGAATTGTGCTCACAACTTTTGCTCCTTTTCTTTCTTGAGTGACAACAAAACCACACGTAAAAATTGGAAAACTACATTTTCAAGATGGATTAAACTATTTTGCACATTTCAAAATGGAGAATATCAAATCCTCCAGCCATCCTGTACTTTCACTCTATTTTCACATATAATATTACTTTTTCTATGATTTTTTTGTTTGATCAGATAATTTTTGTGGAACAATAGACAATTGGTGTACATTGGTCCTACTCTGATGACCAAAATGCATTTCTTTTCTAAACTTGCTAAAATACCAAATTCAACTATAAAACAACAATGACTTTATCAGAAGAAGAAAAGAACAGTGGCACACATACCAGAAAGAGCTTTTTAGAACCTAAAGGTACTCGAAGAGATCACATGAGTGTGCATTGAGGAGTTTTAATAGATTGATTGCTGGCTTTGTTCTGTAAATCAAGGTGACCCAAATATGTTCGCTCTCTCCCATAAACATACCTTTGAGAAAACGGGGGAATGTCGAGCGATTTCTCTGCATTTTGTTGCATATAGATTTTGGTCTCAGGCAAAGCCTCATACTGTGATTTCAATCAAACCCACAAGCAACGTGTGCTTTGAATCAAATCGGTCCAACCATACCACCTAAGAAGCACCACGACTTAAAATAACCCAAGCTCCTCATACACGAACCAGGTCCACCCAAACCGAGCCATCACCCAACACCATTCCATGGACCAAACACCAGCCAGGGCTAGCGAAACCACTCTGCCATAGCCACCAATTGAACATGAAAACGCATATTTCAAATAATAATTAATAAGATGGCTGATTGAAACTTGTTACCCGATTTCGTTACTGGTGTGGGTATCGTTGAATCTCAACCTCCAATTTGGTTTAGGAACGGAGGGCAGAGAGATAGAACGAGAGGGGGAGAAAGAGAAAGAGACACCTTAAAGAATGTGAATGAGGGCGAGAATGGGAAATAAAAAAACCTTGAATTTGTGTGGTTTAGGGTTAAGGAGGAGGTTTCAGGGAAGGATTGAAATTGTAGTGTATTTGGAGATTTGGAGATTTCTCCGAGACTAAGGAAAGGACACTTCAGTTCAAAATTTTATTTAAATTGTCCATCCGCGCTATTTTGTGTATTTCGCGGTTAATTTTTTTTTTTTATTTTAGTGTTTTAGGCCACATTTATAAAGCGTGGGATATATTGAATTTTAAAGGCAACACATAAAAACCGTGGCCTAACTTAATAAATATCTTGTCAACGATTTTAAGTTGTTGCCTAACCTAAATAAACAACAGTTTCATATATAGACTTAAGTGAAGAGTAAAAACATACATACTATTGTCAACATTTATAAAAGCGTGGCCTATTGTGTCCTAAGGCAACAGTTTTTCAACCGTTGATAAGTTTAGCGTTGCCTAAAGCGTAAAATGCTGTAGTGGGTATATATGTTGACTATAATTGTTTTTATGAAAATTCACTATTAATTATGTTCTAAATGTAGAGGAAAAATGTAATTATCTATATAATCTTTTTATACAAAGAGAAATAGTATATTTGTTTAAAAAGAGAAATGATCTCATTATCTTTACAATGAATCCTATCAAATACAAATAGAAATAGAATATATTTTGTCAAAAAACATAAAATAAGATCAATAATACTAGTATACAAATAACACTTAAATGTCATTATTTATATAATTAAGTTCTTTTAAATATAAATAATTACTCTAATATATAAATATTATACATAATAACAATTTTTTTATAATTAACATAATAATAATTTTAAAATTAAAAAGGTCAGGACTCATAAAAAAAAATTAAAAAAGTCAGCCCCCCCCCCCCCCCCAAGCTACCATATAGCTCCGTCCCTGTATGTGTGTGTGTGTGTATATATATATATATATATATATATATATATAACTCAAACACACATTCTAAATTAGGAGCTTCCTGTTTAAAAACAATATTGTTCCTATGTAACTAAAGAACTGATTTTAGAAAAGAACAATCTTGTTTTGTCATTATGATCTCTTCACAAATACATGAATATATACATGAATGATATTCCTAAAAATCTCCTTAGAAATCTGTCCTAAAAATCAGCCTAATATACGAATTAATTATGTACAGATATACATGATTATGTACAGATAATCTCATTACCCCTTCAAGTTGGAGCATGCAAATCGCAAATGCCCAACTTGCACTATAAGGATGTAAACTGAGTAGGACCAAGTACTTTGGTCACAGACAGTGGCTGCCATGGAACGATATTCAGCTTCTGCGAATGAACGTGAAACCGTGCGTTGCTTCTATTTTCTAGAAAATAAGAGACTTACCCAACTGAATAAACCATCTTGTGAGAGACCTGTGAGTAAGGGGGACAACTTCCCCAATTTGAATCACACCATCTAGTTAATTGCAAATCACAATTTCTGCTTAAGGTTGCTACATAAATTGAGACAATATGTTAACACAATAGGACAATTCAGGTCTAGTAAAACAAAGGTAAATTAGGCGTCCCACCAACCACCTATACTGATAAGGACCAGACAATTTTGATCCTTCAGCAAGACCCAAACGATGATTATGCTCCATGAGAGTATTTGATGGTTTTGCTCCTAGAAGTCTTGTTTCTCCTATGGTATGAAGAGCATACTTTCATTGACACAGAAAAATTTCGCTTGAGGAGTGTGCCACTTCAACACCTAGGAAATATTTGAGTATTCCTAGATCTTTCATATGGAAGCAAGTATGCAAATAATCCTTGAAGCGATTAATAGCTGCACGATCATTTTTGGAAATGATGAGGTTGTCTACATAAACCAAGACTATAAGGAACGACTCTTGTTTCTGCAACAAAAAGAGAGTAGTCGGAAAGTGATTGTTTAAATCCATACTCCTTTAGTCCCGTAGACAACTTTGCAAACCAACACCTTGGAGCTTGCTTAAGCCCATAAAGAGACTTCCTGAGTTAGTACACCATCCTAGGGTCATGAACGGTGAAGCTTGGTGGCGGCTTCATATACACCACCTCGTCAAGTTCCCCATGCAAGAATGCATTGTGAACATCCATCTGATGCAATTCCTAGTCCTTTGCAGCCGCTACTGCTAGCGTTGTATGTACAGTCACCATTTTGACAACTGGTGCAAATGTCTAGGTGTAATCAATCCCTTCCACCTGATGATTGCCAAGAATAACTAACCGTGCTTTAAACCTTTCTACGCTTCCATCAAATTTATGCTTTATTTTGTAGACCCATTTACAACCAAGTGCTTTCTTCCCAGGGTATAAGTGTGTCACTGTCCAAGTTCCATGATTTTCAAGAGCTCGTATCTCATCTGTCATGGCTTCCTTCCACCTACTATCCTTAACCGCTTTAGCATAAGAAAATGGTTCCCTTTCCTGTGAAATAAAGGCAAGAAAAACACGTTGTGCTAGAGAAAAATTGTTACAATTCACATAATGTGATATGGGATAAGGATCACCTGAGCACTTCAGAACTTTGTCTTGGGATCTCTCTTTCCAACATGTATACAGGGAAGGAAACTTCACTGCAGATTGGCTTGCAAAACAAGGCTCGACAGCTCATCATGATTTGCAGATTTTTAATCATTATCCAGCAGCTCTCTTTAATATTTTCTTAGCTGATGTAATGGGGCACGCATCTTTGAGGCCCTAGTCTGCTTTTGTCGTTTGTTATGTTTCTTCATTAATAAAAAAAAATATTCCATTTTTCTTATACTTTCTAGACTCAAAGATCAATTAACTGATCCTTGAACTTAGGAAAGAGAATAAGACCCATTTAATTTCTGTTAATCACAGAATATAGCTGTTATTTATAACAGAGAAAAACATAATGGGTCGAGTTTTAAAACACAGAATTTGGGCCAATGTTTCTAAGCCATTTTTTAGGCCTACACATATATATCAGAACCTTTCTGAGCTTGTGCAAATTAAATACTGAATACACTAAACAAGATCATTACATATTCAATTTTAATCAAACAATTTGTCATTTGGGCATGTTCCAGTGTAAATATAACTCAATAAAATTGAACCCTTTTTCAGTCAAGTTTTGGTTAGAATATCAGCTAATTGTTTCTTAGTTTCATTTCAATAAAAACAATGATGATTGGTTAGAATATTGCAAGTTCAATATTACCTTTTTGAACATATGACCCCTCCGAAAATGATGATTGATATCAATATATATGTTCTGATCTTGAATGTTGAATGGGATCGTTTGACAAATTAGTTGCACTTTTGTTGTCACAGAAGATATGAATTTTTTCATATTTTAATGAATAATTAATCATTTGTTGCTTCATCCAAATCATTTGTGAACAACAAGCAACAGTTGAAACATACTCAACTTCTGCTATTAACAATGCAATTGTATTTTGCTTTCTCGAGGACAAGGAGATCAATGATTCTCCTAAGAATTAATAGGCACTACTTTTGCTCTTCCATTCTACTTTGTTAATTACCTGCATAAACAACATCACAATAATCTGCAAGATCAAAATGTGAACTTTTCTTGTACCATTAACCATGGTTAGTAGTTTCAACTAAGTATCTTAGAATTCGTTTGACTATAGCTACATGTGATTCCTTAGGACTTGACTGAAATTTGGCGCCTAACCCCACACAAAAAAAGTATGTCTAGTTTGCTGACAATTAGGTAGAGGAGGGAGCCTATCATCCCTTACTTTTAATTAATATATTGTTCATAAAAGTATATTTCAGAGTAACAAAACAAAAAATAAAATAGACTTATATATACATAATAATTAATTTTCAAATTTTTATCCTTAATTATTAATTAAAATAAAATATGGTGAATAGTTTTAAAATTAACTATATATTTATAAAATCATTACTTTTAATTAGGCTAAAATATATTTTTGATCTTTTATTTTTTTATTCAAATTTGTTTTGGTCTTTTATCTTTTAAAAGATTTATTTATATTATATTATATCCTTCTATTTTAAATTATTTTTATAAACTAATTTATAAATAACAGTAAATTTTAAGGTATATTTGATATGTCTATATAGATATATGTTAAATTTTGTAATAAGTTTTTGTAAACGATAACTTATTATATATATATATATATATATATATATATATATATATATATATATATTGATTTATATGTATTATGTTAATCTATATATTTACATTTTTCTATTTTAAATTATGTTTTATAAACTAATTTGAAAATTACAATATCATTAGGACCATTATACATTATTAGGTGTGTTCATTTTTCTTATATGGTTCTCAATAGAAATTAGAATTATCTCTCTTCTGTATTACATTCATTAATTGCTCAACGGTTGGTTCAATGTGCAACTAGTTCTATCTAAAAAGGAACCAAGAAAAGAGAAAGAAGTTTGAAATGCAATAAGTGATTGAGTGAAGAGATATAAACACAAAAAAAAAAAAAAAAATATTGTATAAATTATTGGATGAATTGTTGTACGCATATCACATATTTATTTCAATTATTGTGTTTAATATGTATAAAACTAATCAGTTGATAAAACATAATTTAAAACAGAAAAATGTAAATATTTACATTAATAACACACACACACACACACACACACACACACACACACACACACACACACACACACACACACATATATATATATATATATATATATATATATATATATATATATATGATAATTTATCTATTAATTTTTATCCTTAATTATTATTTTAAATTTAATTAGATATCTATAAAATCCTTACTTTTAATTATTATTGTTCATAAAATTTAATTGAAGGTAGTTAAATTAAGAAAATAAAATAGACTTATTTATATTTATAATAATTTATTTCCTAATTCTTATCCTTAATTATTAATTAAAATAATATTTTGTGAATAATTTTTTTATTTAACTACTTATTTTGTAAAGGACTTTTGTTAAAAGAAGATGATTGAGGCTAGTGACGCCCCTAATGGAGTCCAAAATAGTACCGTTACTGACGGATTAGACGGTGGGGATAGTAGCGATGAAGGGAGTGGAGAGAGAAAGAGTTGAGAGAAATAATTCAATACGAAAGATGTACAATATAAGAATGATCAAGAGAAAGATGAATCCAACTGTAATTAAAAAGGTCTACCATAAACCACTTTCAAATATGACTCACCCTAGTCTTTGTCTCCCAATTTTTTGAATGAAGTATTTTTTTTTTGTTTACCCTTGGACAATCTTCACATATGAGCCAAAAGAAGATCGATAATTATGAGCCAAAAGCAGATCGAAAAATAACTGATTAATATTATGGCTTCTATCTCTGCTCTATCCTGTTTGTCCCTCCAATTTTTCTGCACCCCTTCCCATTTCTATTTGTTCCTCATCTTCCATTTTCTCACTTTCTCAAACACCGTGCAAACCCACCAAATGTAGCAAACCAAAATGCCATCACGTTTCCAAAGTGTCCTGCCACAATAACTAAAACAACCCATCACCAAACCCAGAAGAAGGAAAACCATCATAGAACATCCTAGGAAAACATAGAAGGGATGTTCTCAGTGGCATTGGAGGACTTTATAGTGCTTCTACTCTTAGCAACACCACTACCAACAACAACCCTTTAGTCGTCGCTGCTTCAGTTCTCCCTCCTGACTTAGAAACGTGTGGTCTAACTGATGATGTACCGGTTGATATAGGACCCCTCGATTCTTGCCCACCAAAATCTTCTTCCATCATAGATTTCGAGCTCCCACCTCGAGGAACACCCATTAGGGTTAGACCAGCTGCTCATTTAGTGATCGAAGCCTACCTTACCAATTATTGTACTTACTGTGATGGTACCTATTAAGGCTGTTCAAAAAATCCAATTATATAAAACCAATCCATACCCAACCTAATCCAAACCACTTTAAATCCATTTTAATGGATTGGTTTAATATCCAAATCCAGTTTTTTGGATTTTAAATCCAATCCAATTAATTTGGATATGGATTGAATATTTGTTTGGATTTTTAAATCCAAAACCCATGCCCACCACAAGCGTTTTTCAAATGATATAGCATTCTTCCAAAAACAGTACTAGCTGAGGTCGTCCAAAAACAACCTCTGCCGAGGTCGCCAAGGTCAGTTGAAAAACCATAGTCGACGTCGGTTGAAAATAGCCCTTGGCCGAAGTCAGCCGAAAACGGCCTTGGCCGACATCGGCCGAAAATTGCCTCGGTTGACATCGGCATAAAACTACCCTGGCCAATGTTGGCTGAAAACTTCCCTAATCGATGTCACCCAAAAATATCCTAATCGAGACTGGCCGAAAATAACCCAAGCCAATGTCGGCTGAAAATAACCCTAGTTGACGTCGGCCAAAAACTTTCCCATCCAAGGTTGGCTGAAAATACCGTAGTTGAGATCGACCATAAATAGCTTTGATCGAGGTCGGCTGAAAACTGTCTCGACCGACATCGGCCAAAAATAACCCTAGCCGACATCGGTCAAAAATAACCCTAGCAAACGTCTACCGAAAACTGTCTCGATCGACGTCGGCCAAAAATAACCCTAGTCGACATCGATAAAAAATAAACCTAGCCGACGTCGGCCAAAAACTTCCCCGTCCAAGGTTGACCGAAAATACCATAGCTGAGATCGGCTATAAATACCCTTGATCGAGGTCGGCCAAAAATTGTCTCGGCCGACGTCAGCCAAAAATAACCCTAGCCAACATCAGTTGAAAATAAACCTAGCCGATGTCGACCGAAAACTGTCTTGGCTTATGTCGGCAAAAAATAACCCTAGCTGACATCGATCCAAAATAACCCTAGCCGATGTCAGCCAAAAACTTACCTGGCCGAGGTTGGTCGAAAATACCCTAGCTGTGATCTGCCATAAATAGCCTTGATCGAAGTCGGCCGAAAACTATCTCGACTGACGTCGGCCAAAAATAACCCTAGCCGACATCGACCGAAAATAATCCTAGCCGAGGTCGACTAAAAACAGCCCTGATCGAGGTCGGTAGAAAATTGCCTTGGCCGACGTTGGCTGAAAACTTCCCTGGCTGAGGTTGGTCAAAAATACCCTAGCCAACATCGAACGTAAATAGCCTTGATCGAGATCAGCCGAAAACTGCCTTGGTCCAAAATAACCCTAGGAGATGTAGATCGAAAATAACCTTGATTGAAGTCGGCCAAAAAAAGCCCCAACCATGGTCAGACGAAAACCAATTTATTGTTTAAAACTAGATTTAGAACCAAATTGGTTTTGAACTATAAACCAGTTTTAAAACTGCTTTTAACTAGTTTCAAAAAAATCCAATCCAATTTTTATCCAATTAAATGGATATGGATTTAAATCCAATCCATTTAATTGGATTTGGATTGGATATGGATTGGATTTTCAAAAATCCAATCCATGAACACCTCTAGTACCTATAAACAAGTTGGGTTCCCTGACTGCGTTGTCTAAGTCCACAACTTGGCTATTCTTCCCTTTCCACCGTTGGTACCTCTATTTCTATGAGAGAATCTTGGGGAGCTTGATTAATGACCCAACCTTTGCTCTTCTGTTTGGGAACTGGGACAATCCTGAAGGTGGCATGATAATCCCTTCCATTTACACAGATGAAAAATCCCTTCTTTATGACCCTCTCAGGAATCAAAGCCACCAACCACCTACTCTCATAGGCCTAAACTATAACTCAAAGGACAATGAGAGCAATGTGAGTGTAAGTGTAGATAAACAAATCATGGACAACCTCACTATAATGTATAAGAATGTTGTTTCCTGTGGGAAACACCCATCGCTCTTCCTTGGAAACCCTTTTCGTGTTGGAGATAAGCCTAACCCTAGTGTTGGGTCTCTAGAGATACTCCTATCCACGTTTCGATTGGTGATAAAAGATAGCCTCACTGTGAGAATATGAGGAGATTCTATTATGCTGAAAGAGACCCCATCTTGTATTCTCACCATCCCAATGTGGATAGGATGTGGAACATATGGAAAACAATACTAGGTGGTAAAAGAAGGGATTTCACTAACCTTGATTGGTTAGAAACTGCCTTTCTCTTCTATGATGAGAATAAGAACCTTGTGCGTGTGAAGGTGAAAAATTCCCTTGACACTAAGAAGTTGGGGGTATGTTTACCAAGATGTTGACATTCCATGGCTCAACAAAAAGCCTAAACCCAAAAGATTTAGAAAAGATAAGAAGGTGGTGTTGGCACAACATTTTGGCATTGGTGCAGCACATGCTGATGAGACTAGGCCAAGTGTCAAGTTTCCTTTCACTTGCATACTTTTGTATCCCTTATACCCTTAATTATATAAATCTCTTGATTTTCTGATAAAAAAAAATAGAAAAAGAACATGAAGATCAAAACTAGCTAGCTTGAGACTGGGAATAACGGATTTGTTAGAGGAATTGGAAGCTATTTGGTGATGTTGGTACCACAATATGCAAAAGGAACCGTCACAATTGAGGCCACAAAGATAGAGTTTGAAACATAGTGAAAATATGTCACTATCAACAACTTAATTATGTTATGACATGCTTGGGTAGTGTTTCCATCATGCAAATGATTTGAAATTTATATCAACATGTTTAGCAATTTTAAAGCACAAATTAAATACTAAAGGGGTCTAGTTTAGTTGGTAATTAAGTAGGGTGCGTGAGTTATTGTAAATTCTCTGGTATTTGTCTTCAATTCCTACTGATAAAAAAAAGGTAAAAAAGCACAAATTAAATAATGTTTTGATTACTCAATGGCAAGAGTAATATGTTGTTGTTTTATTGTCAAAGAAATTTTTATTGTATGTTTTGTTTCTTGTTGGAATACAGCTTAAACAAACGTTTGATGCAACGTAGAATATTTAATTTTTTTCAATTTTTTTCTCCTAACGTGTATAAGGAATTTTTAATAAATAACCAAATACCCACCTTAAAAGTGGTTTTTTTTAACACTATCTAAACAAAAGTTCATTTTGGTAGATTCATACACATGCATAAATGTTTTTAAACATAAAACAATATACTGAATAAATTTTGCAATGAAAAGAATGTACCTAAAAGCAATTAAGAAGACGATAAGGTTATCATAAAACAGCGTAAATATTACAAATAAAATCAAGTGACATATATTGTTTAAGAAAAAGAAGTACTTTGTATATATACTTAAAAATAAGTACTAGTAACCCTAGTTTTTAATGGAGAGGTAAGGGTTTGAAAGGATAGAGAGAAAGTGAGATTGAGAAGGAGAAGGTTACGGTGATAATATTTTCACCCTTCTGTTAAGTGGTTAATTACTTATATTACTTTTTCTTTGGGTGTTGATTCCACCGTGGGATTCATGATTGCATTTAGGTAGGCTAGAATGTATAGTACATGTAATTGAAGAATCCATGGTTCCATAATCTTGGTATTCTTTTTGAGTGCACACTTCTCTATCCATGATGATCCAAAACACTCCAAGATGCACTTACAATCTTGAACTCCTAATTTTACGGATTGATCTAATGTTTTAAACATATCAATGAAGTCGAAAACCTCTCACAATCATTCATAGCTTGACTGACAACTATTTAGTTGTTAGTCCCTTCTTTATTGAAAATCTGCTTGCTTTATGATCTACACAAAAAATTAGCATAATTTCAATCAATATTTTACTCCATGCAAAATCACAACTATCTCATTAGATATGTTTTGTTTTCTCAACCTTAGGACTTAAAAGAGCATTTCTGTCCTTTGCTTGAGTTATTACTTATTTTATTTATTTGTATTTAATTTCACGAGTAGAATGTGTAGAGCATTCTGTTTGCAAGATTTTCTCAAGGTTGTCATAAATATGGTCTGTTGATTGTAATAAGATATTTAGTTTCCTTATCATTAGCCTTTGTTAGGAAAATTTGCTTGATCAATAATTGTAGGATCAAGAACAAGATTAGTTTATCTTTTAGATAGCATCTTGTATACATATTGGTACACATACTGTAAATCATTCAACTTGGTCTAGATTTTGTTGATATCATTGGTGGGACTTGAATTAGAGGACTAATTATTTTTTTTTTTTAAGCAAAAGAAAGGGCAACAGAGCATCACAATAGTGGGGGAGATCCCAACTATGTTGGCACCTCAACCACTAATCATGATAATAGCTAGCCCTGCATAACACTAAAATGAAAACAAAAGGAGAAGATACAAAAAGCCATGGGGCATCAACCAAACCCATTGTAGGTAGAACTTTACTTAAACCTATAGTTAGGAAGACCAATCCTATTCCTACTCAATTCTGATCTGACAAAAAGAGGAGCAGAATCCCACCAAAAGAAATAATCAATATTAGTAGCAAAAGAGGCAATAATATCTGCATAAGTATTGCCTTCTCTATAAAAATGGTTAACTAAAAAATTCATATTGGCTGCAATATCTATGCAATTTTTCCACCTATTTCTAATACTCCAAGGAACCAAATCTGGTTTTTGAAAAGCCTTCACCACCATCAATGAATCACACTGAAGCCAAATAGAGTTCCACCCTTTCTTTTGAGCAATTTCAATTACTAAAATGGCTCCCTATAATCTCAGCGAAGAAGGAATTTTGAATATGAAGGCAAAGCACCCTACACAATTTGCATTATGATCTTTATAAATACCAGCACAACCAGCAATGCCTAGGGACCCTTTGGAGGAACCGTCAGTGTTGCATTTAAGCCAGCCTTGGAGCGGTGGGTGCCAATCCACTTGTTTTATAATTGTGTACTTTTTCGGATGGCCCTGAACATCAAAGCTTTTTATCATCATAAAGTCAGTAACACTTGAAGACATTTTTGGTGGAGAAGCATTTCTAGTCATTTTGATTTTGGAACAAATCAAGCTTAAAGCTGATTGCATAGAGACCCGAGTATTGTTGAATCTGAGGCTGTTTCTACAATGCCAAACCGATCCAATGATGAAGGTGATGGTGCCTAGAGCTATGTCAGCTAGTTAAGGTGACCAACTGGTAGCAATAGTTTGGAGAATGGTCTTGATGGATGTTGTATCAAAGCAACAATTAAGCTTAGCACCAAGCCATCTCCAAAAGTGTTGAACAAAAGGACACTACAAAAAAATATGATCATTAGTTTCAAAAGCACATTCACAAAGTGAACACATGGAGACCATCATGCATCCTTTGTTCCATAGATTATCAGCCATTGGTATCTTCTCATGGATAAGCTTCCAAAGCAAAAAAGTGGTAGATGGAGGGATAGACGGCCTCCAAATATGTTTATACCAAATAGTATTAACAGAGGGGGCGTGAATGAACTCGTAAGCCTCTTTAAAGGTAAGGTTTCTCGAGTCAGAAGAGCACCAAATTAAAGAGTCTTGGCGCTTCGCATAAGGAATAACTATATTCTGAATTTGATCAGCAAGGTGAGGGTATTTTTCTTCTAGCTCCCTTGGCAGCCACCAGGAGTCATTATGCTAGAAAAAAGAGACCTTCGCTTGTAGCATATTAGCAAGGGAAGGAGGGAGTCCAATGTTATCAACAATGGTACCATCCAACCATTTATCAGTCTAGAAATTGATTGATGTCCCATCCCCAAGAAGCAAACAAGAGTTTTCCAGAGCAACATCAATAAATTTACAAACACCTTTCCAAATGGAAGAGGAAAGGTGAGACTTGATAGGCTTACCATTCTTGAAGCACCTCGTCCTTATTAAAAGAGCCCAATCTTCCTGTTTAGAAATAATTTCCCAGGATAGTTGTAGTAAGGCAGTACCGTTTGTACCTCTAATTGATCGAATTCCCAATCCTCCCTCAGAGATAGGTTTGCAGATCCTATGCCAAGCCACAATGACAAGTTTTCTTTTCAGGATATCCCCCGACCAAATGAAATTGCGAATGCAAGAGTCAAGGTCTTTAATGAGGGATGCTGGCCAACTGTATATATGAAAACTATAAAGCATCATTCCTTGTATAACCGATTTGACCAACTCAATTCTACCCATAACAGAAAGCATATGGCCTTTCCAAGAAGCTAGTTTGGACTTGATGCGATCAGCTATTGGTTGAAGATGAATCTTACGAGGTTTTCCTTTGAAGATAGGTAGACCCAAGTAGTTGAAAGAGGCCGATGCTGCTGTGAAATGGAGCATATTAGCTAACTCAATTTTCCTGTTAGCCTTTATAGAACCAGTAAAAATTTTTGACTTTGTTTTACTAACAACTTGTCCTGAGGCTGACTTATACTGGTTGAAGAGAGAAATCAAATTTTGGACATTCCTCTTAGTGGCTCTACAGAAAATTAGAATATCATCAGCGTAGAAGATGTTCGTAGGCATTTGGAAAAACTTTGGACTTGCCATAGGAGTAAGCTTTCCATTTCTGACCATGTCAAGTAACCCTCTACTTAGCACTTCCTCAGCTAGACAAAGTAACAGCGGAGACAAGGGGTCACCTTGCCTGACCCCTCGCTTGCAAGGGAAGAACCCGACGGATTCACCATTAATGATAAGAGACATCCTAGCTGAATGCAGAATCAACTTGATCCAATCTCTAAATTTTATATTGAACCCGAAAGATCTTAAAACCTTCAATAGAAAACCCCAATCAATGGTGTCAAACGCTTTATTGATGTCTATTTTCAAGCCCAAATTTCCTCCATGAATTTTTTGTCCATCATGTTAAACACTTCAGAAGCTATGCACAAGCAATCTTGAATGTGGCGGCCTTTAATAAAACCTCTCCGGTTGGCAGAGATAATTGTAAGGGCAACCATGGCAAGTTTGTCTACTAGCACTTTGCTAATTATTTTGAACTGAAAATTCCCTAGAGCAATGGGTCTATATTGATCAATGCTCTCTGCTTGAGGGATCTTTGGGATAAGAACAACTGCATTATCATTGAGATTAGGGAGCAACCAACCTTGTTGGAAAAACTGTAAAATGGCATTGAAGACATCCTCACCAATTATTTCCCAATATTGGTGGTAAAAATGAGCACCAAATCCATCGGGTCCCAGAGCATCGTTAGCATTCATGGAGAAAACAACTCTCACTTCCTCCCGAGAAGGCATGTTAGTGAGCATAATGTTATCTTGGTCCAAAACAATGTTGGGGATGACCTTTTCAATTAGATCATTGGGGGAGGTATTGTTGTTGTAGGCAAAGATATTGGTAAAATGTTCCAGAATGTTATTCTTAATTTGGTTTTTGTCATTGTAAAATGTATTTTCCTTCTTAAGCACAACTATGTGGGTGGTTGGCCTTTTAATCTTTGTGATCTTATGGAAAAAAGATGTGCATCTGTCACCCTGAATATGCCAATCTAATCTTGACTTTTCTTTCCAAAAAGCTCTTGACAATTAAGAGCTTGTTGCAGCAAGTTTTGAGCATTTTTTTCATGTTGAAGAAGATGGTCTGAAGCACCATTGTATGTGATACTCTACCATATGGAATTAAGATTCTGCAGAGCCTCATCCACACGTATTTTAACATCTCCAAAAACCTCTTTGTTCCACACCTTTAGCTTCCTTTTGAGAAGCCTTAACTTGTGAGCCACAATAAACATGGGGCATCCCACAACGTTAGAGAGCCAAACTTTTGCAATCAGATTGTGACACTCCGGATGAGTAGGCCAAGCTTTAAGGAACTTGAAAGAGGATACATGATTACCCTGCTCCTTATTCAGGCAAAGAAGAAGAGGGTGATGGTTAGAGTTGGTTATGGGGAGGGAGCAGCAGGCAATGAAAGTCCAAAAACTCAGGCCATCATCATTATAGAGAGCTCTATCAAGTCTCATGTCAGTCCGATTCGCTCCTCTACAACCGTTAGTCCAAGTAAATTCCGCTCCCCTTATAGGGATGTGGTTTAGAGAGCAGGAATCAAGCCACGTGACAAAATCTTGACAAGAAGAGGATAAAGGAAGACAACGACCTCTCTTTTCATGCGCACCAATGGCACAATTAAATCCCCAATGAAACTCCAGGGTCCTTTATGATTTTGAAACAGTGAAGATATCTCAAGCCAAAGACTTATGCGCTGAATGTGGCAAGTGCTAGCATAAACAACAGTCAAATAAATTAGACTATGATCCCAAACAACAGACATAATTACCTGCTGGTTTGTGGATGAGACTACAATTGGATGAATATGAATAGAGCAAAGACACCAAAGATTTTTCTTGGGGTTGACTTCGAAATGTTTGAGAGCAAGAGAGTCCTAAAAGGCTTGAGAAATCTTTTTTATATCTACCATTGGTTCTGATATGAAGAGGAAGACAGGTTTATTTTGTGAGCAGTATTTTTTTAGAACCAGCCTAGTCTCTAGGTTGCCAATTCCTCTTATGTTCCAATATAGAAGCTTCATTATGCATGAAGTTTACGAGTATCTCTAGAACGAGATCTTGTAGCGGAAGGAGCTTTTGATTTGGTGCTAACCTATTTTGCTTTCTTCTTGCTAGCCTTCGAAATCACCTTTGTAAAAACATCATTTTTGTTATTTTCTACTCTTAAACAAGCATAATCAGGGTCAGAAATTTCTTCCTCGGATTCTACTTCCACCATGTCAGCCCAAAATTTGGAGACGATACCCATGTCTTTACACACTTGTAACACCGCATTAGTATTATCAGGAGGAAGCTTATTGTGAGCTTCTTGTTGAATATTTGGTTGTTCTGCACTTACTAAAGTATTAGGCAGAGGATTTCCACCCTTATCATGAGGGGAAGGGCAAAGTACCACTTCTATAATATCATCCCGAATAACATCAGTTATGGCATTTTGATTTCCCAAGTCAATGGGAGAGTCTTCAGGTGTGTCCTGTACCACGAGGACCTCATTCCCTATTGATAAACCATATTTTGTAAGTAATGGGACATGATTTTTGGTCCTAAAATGCTTTATTTTATGTAAATTATTTTGGCAAAACTTACCTTTTTATGCTAAGTGTGTAAGAGGAAGGCCCCCAAGAGAATAAACATGAAAAAAAAGCCTAAAAAGGGATGATTTGAAGAATATTTGGGCATTTTCCGAAGAGCATGGCCATGCTCAATGAGCACGGTCGTGCTCAAGACTGTGCTCAAATGAGCACAGCCATGCTCGAGATCGTGCTCTGATTTGCACAAAAGGAGGAGTTATCAGCGTCATCATTTTCTGAGAACGGTCGTGCTTCTCAGAGAATGGCTGTGCTCCTCATAGAACGACCGTGCTCTAATTTGTACAAAAAGAGCCTTCAACGTCAACCTTTTTCGAGAATGGCCGTGCTTTTCAGAGCACGACCGTGCTGAAGCAGATATTTGAATTTTGAATTTTGTCTGCTCAAAGAGCATGGTCGTGCTCCCCTGAGCATGGCCGTGCTGACTTCTGCATGACAGTTACACTTTTTGTATTATAAATAGAAAACTGGAAGTGAGGGTTTGGACATCTTTACTTTGTTTCGAAAATAGTGCTCTCTGATAGAGTTAGTGACAAACAGAAAGGCTTAGGCTTGGGAAGAACGTGAGGAACGTGACGGGGGTTGTAACTTGTAAAGTTTCTACTCTATTTTGTTCTTTATGGCTTTGATTGTAATTTTGTGCCTTCCTGTGCCTATGGTTGGCTAATTACTTTTCTTAGGGTTGTGATGTAAACCGAGCATGTAATCCGCTTTTGCTATTTTAATTGAATTTCTGTTGTTCCCTTTATCAATTGAATTATTTCATTGCTTTGCCTGTTATAGGAACTGATCAATCCTAATTTTAGCCAATTGTATGTTAGTGACCATCTACTTCCAATTGGCAGAACTATGAAATAATTGGGTTTATACAAACATGCATGATCAAACTTGTTTGGTAAATTTCTAATCGGATTAATTATATTTAATCGTTCCCTCTGTTATTTATCCTTTTCATTAATTTGATTCCTATATGATCAACTAGGAAATAAATTTGGGAAAAGAGCATTAACAGTACATGGCCATTGTCTGTTAATTAATTTAAGGGGGTTGATTAACAATTGATTGTTCACTCTTAAATTTCAATTAAAATAAGCTTTTGGGGGATTTTATTGCGAAGTTGAAATCACAACCCTAGTCTTCCTTATCTGAAAATCTTTTGAACTGTTATTGCTCATTCTTTGAACTCTATTTTTCTACGAGTAATTGAACATCCTTTCTCAAACTGCCAATTAAATTAAATTGTTTAGTTTAACACAATTTTGAATTATTTGGGAACTCTTCTAGTCCTTTGGGTATGATATCTAGACTTAGGTCTACTGTAACTACCACGTAGGGTACGCTTGCCCTTAAGCGAACATATTTTACGCATCACCTAGATTTGCATTGTCTGGGGAATTATTACGAACCGTTTCTGAGCTGTTTGAGGAATTGGTTTCTTTTTGAGGTTGAAGGTTGGGAACTTTTTTTGGAGGCTGTTGTTTATCTGGTTTGGGCTTAGATACAGGTTGCAAGTCATTTTTTCTGCAAACTTCCATTGAGTGACCAATCGATCCACAAAAACCACAAAATGAAGGTAGTTTTTCATACTCTATTGAGACAAAAAAAAAGAAACAAATGAATCTCTTTCTACTAAAACTTCTCTAGGGAGCTTACCCGCCAAGTCTATATCCACAAGAATCTTGGCGTAATGACCAAAGGATTTATTTTAGGTGGCTTCATCCAATACAACTGGAGTTCCAACTCCTACAGCAATCTCAAACAGAGTCTTGGGCCTCCAATACTCTTGGGGTAGGTTGTGGAAGTGTGTCCAACATTGGACATGAGATTGTTTCATTGTGTTGGGGTTGAAATCAGCACTCCACAGGGATAATCAGAGAAGACCTGGTTGAAGGCTCCATGTGCTGGTTGACCAAATCGCTCTGAGATCACCTGTTGAGGCAAAACTGAATTCAAAGAAACCTTTTCCTAGAGGAATTAGTTTCCCTTGCGCAATAGGGTTCCATAGCTTGGTTAGCTTTTCCTGCAACTCCTTGACCCTGATAGGGCTTGCTCCTTTAGGAAGGATGATTATGCCATGTAAGTTGTTTTTACAACTCAACAGACCTTGTTGGTATTCTTCCTCAAAGATTCTGATGGAGATTGAATCTCCCTTGATGCAATGTTTAGGAAGCTGGGTAAGGGGAAAATCACATGACTTTAAGAGGACATTAGCGAATGACCGATGGTTTAGAGATGGGGTGGTTGTTTTTTGGTTTATCAAAGGGGGCGTTGGTGTTTGGGCGAGGAAAAGCCATGGGCAGATGGCTGGCTTACTCTCTATTAGAGGTGGCAGCTTGGGTTTGGAGAGAACCTTAGCAGAGCAACATTGTTTTGCAAAAGTATAAGATCATAAGTATTTCTTTTCAGGACTAAAATTTATTTAAAAAGTACTAAATTTTGATATAAATTTAGTCCCATAGTTATGGAACTTGATGTCAAAATTGTCTTTTTGTTTGGATTGTGAGATTGAAGGACTACATTTATGTCATTTTTTGATAGAAAAGCGAAATTCATGTTAATCTTCTATGATTGAGACACTTAAAATGTTACTTTTTCTGAAATGATGAAATGACCCCTGGGGATCGAGGACTGGAATTCTCTTAACAAAGTGAATAACTGCAGTAGGTCTATAAGACCTAAGTTTTAGGCTGTGTTTCATGTATGGACTAAGGATGTGTTTGGTTTCTAGTTTGGGTGGACAAACACACATTCCAATGCACGTTTTGTGAGAAGCTTCAATTTTTTACTTTTTGTTCAACGTGTCTTCCCAACGTAAAAACTAACATACACTAAGTTTCTAATTATTTTATGCATTAAAGGGATGTTTTTCCACTCTCAACTGCATAGTACAAACACAAGTGAACCTTTGTTATGCTCTTTTTTTTTTGTCCTAATCCCTATGTGCTCTCTTATTTCCAATTTTACAGTGCTTAAAGTTCCTGGTGTAAAGAAAAACTTTGGGTATTCCTGAAATACCTGTTGCACCACCCGCCAGTCCTCCTCAATCTCCCTTTTCTATATTTCCAGCTCTAAAACAAGCTACATCAACAACAAATGGGATAAGCTCAATACCAGATGAAGCTTCAAAACATTCAAATAAAAATATATCTTCTTCTTCTATTATTAGTCAAAGGCTTAGTAGTTTAGAGAAAAAAGTGAAAGGAAGAAAGAAAAACAAGAAGTGAGGAAAATTTATTGGTTCCTAAATATGCCATCTATACATATGGATTTCTTGCTTAGGAAGTGCAAACTTTTGCTTATCGTGTAGTCTATACTCGATTCATGGGTTTCTCAATTCTCGTGTAAAACTTGGTCTCTATTAGAAAGGTAGGCCTCAACAATTTTAGTACAAGTGTGATTATTTTTATTAGGATATACTAGGCAATTTTTATTTTTTTTATTGGACATTTGGTATTTTTTTACAGACATCGTATATGCTGCAGAGAATATTCAAGCTTGACACTGAAATATGAAGAATGTTGTGAACATAAAGATAGTTTAACAAAATTGTTATCTTTAATTTTAAAGTGTAATTTTAAGATTTATGTATATAAAAAAGTGAAAAATAAGTGATCAATAAAGGTAATTTAGATAACTCACATATAGTGATGATTTCTCGATGTTCAAGTATGACTGAGCTGCTGAAATATTCAAATTAGCAAATTAGCAGGTTTAGCATAGAGGAAAGGACGAGTAAGTGCTCTAAATTCACAACAAAAAATTAATATAATTATATTGCATGGCCAGATTTTCACTTATCAGGTATGGTGTGACAAATTATATTTATATGACTAGCTAGACTTCTAGACAATGCAGATGCAAACATCAATGTATTTGCATTTTTCTAATAGGGTAAGAGTATAGGTTAATGACATTTCCATCAATCTACCATATTAAGGATACATTGATGGAGGACATTAAACAAGTTTTATTATCATTTGAATGATTATCATGTAGACATATGTACTGGCCAAGATATAAATCGGCTACCTGAGTTATTAGTTGATAAAAACCACTCAACCGCCTATCCCACTACATCACAAACAGGTAACCACCTATCCCTCTAACTGAAAAACTCTATTGTTATAAATAAAGCAGGTAAAGGTATCTTCTAACTCTACCAGAACTCTGATTATCACTTACTGACTTGAGCGTCAGAGTAGCTTTGTAGGTACCACCCCCACTGTCCGGAGGAGCTCAACATACCGAGTAGGAGATCAGACACTGTTGGAGATCGGTCTAGAGAGCATCTTGGAAGTCGGTAAGAACATTTGGCGCCTACCGTGGGGCCAAGGTAAACTTTCCCCGGCCACACATTCAACTTCATGCATCGAAGGACTGATATGAATGATCAAAGAATATGGAGACGCATATGCATACTAAATTGAATATCCTCGTCATCGAGAAATTCAGGGAAGGACGTTCGTTTGTTTTATTCATTCATTATTAAAATAATTATTGGCACACCTCACTTGTTCTGTCATATACTGATTAGTACCCAATTTTTGATCACCATTATATGGATGATGTGCTTATATTGAATTTGGTGGAGGCATTATGTAATGTAGAGATGGAGTTATGTTAGTTATTCCTATTTTAGAATTTTAAAATTCTCCCTCACGACTGATTTAAATAAACACAAGCTTGAAAAGTCTGCCATAATTGTATCAACAGGCATTATGTTTATTTTGTTTTGGATGTTGAATGAATTTGAACTAAAAATGGCTTTGTTGAACTTGTGATTGTTTCCAGTTTCAAGTACAACTAATATTCTTAAATTTTGACAATCTGTGCACCATCAATTTAATTATTTTACTTCCAAGAATAAGCATATCTTGTGTTCATTTTCAACTAGGCAAAACCAAACCGAGACACGTACAGTACAAGTTCTAAACCTTTTTCATTCATCATTATTGTTAGGATTTGTTAAGATCGCCAGTGCAGAGAGAAATATGATCAAATCTGTTGGTAGGGCGTGGAAGCGTATGTGATGAGGTGGGGAGTGCGGTGAATCGAAAGAAGACATTGAACTTGGTGATGGCAGCACTGAAGAGCATACTATAAGTATGCATATAAAATAAACACCAAAACTCTACAAGGCAAGCCGAATTGAATGTGATCCCTCTGGCATCCCCGTCTCAACACCAAAACAGGTTCAATCTTTAATATTATATTGAAGCTATACCGAGGATATTTTCTTGGTTCATTGCTTACGGGAAGCTTTCCAATGTTTATAGTAAGACTATCAAGTTTAGAGCACTAGTACTTCAAGAAAATGTTACAAATATTTCAATGGATACCCAAAGAAAGCTTGCTTGGTAGGTGACGTGGGAAGAGACAGTTTCTTTTAAAATTAACAAAGTGGGAATGGGCAGTGTTTAAGACATGTTGTGCATGTTAACGGTACAAGTTCTTTTGCTGGAAAGAATTATATCAAAGTTATTGGCTTCTCTATTATAATATATATTATATTTATATATTACCAGAGGTATACTTACAAAAAGTTTTATTCTTCACATGTTACGACATTCAGTTCCTATATGAAATGCTATATCACAATATTATAATAATATTCCTATGCTAAATATGACATGACATTGGCATAATTAAAATTCTTGCTGCTACTGATGATTTCAAGCATATAATATGAAAATATTTGTTGATTATACAATTGTATTCGGTGGATGTGCGAAGATGAACAACTAGTATTTGGTGAGCAGTTTTTGACCCTGATATTTTCATGAAACAAATCGATTTGTGCCTAATATTTTACAGCTCTACACGTGATTTGAAACTTTCACCCTTCTTAGCATATGTGAAGTGGCACAATCTATCATACCCTTTGCAATTGTGAATTGAAATGGTCGTCAAATATGAATTACCAACACTACTCTCTTTTATTTTCCTTTTATAGAGAACGTGTAAGACTACTGATCAATCTTTATATGCTGACCTGGTTTACTGGTTACTTTAGTCATACTATTGAGATAGCTATAATAAGCCTATAACATAGCCAGAGTCACCAAGATTATTGTTTTATTTTGCTGATTGTGTCTTAAAGGAATACCTTCTAACTTAATTTTCTCAAGCTAAGTCAACCCTATTGTCATGCAAGATATGTAAATATTTTTGTTCATATTAATATCTCTAGTAATGAGCGTTAGAGGATGATGTATAACTTAGTTTGAGGCTTTGGACAACCAAAATTAAGCTCGACTAAATTTGATTTCATATACAAATTGACGATTCTTTTATGATTCTCTACTGACTTTGGTGCTTGCTTGAAGCACAGTGATTGGTTCTTTCACTACCTGTTTAGAGTGCATTTTTTTAGGACTGGTGTGATTAATTAATATAGATACAACATGCTTGTTGGCGGGGTGAGAGTATGACAAGGAATATGGGAGACATTGAAGCTACTAACATACTCAGCTTGAAGCTGTGATAATCAACCCCAATAAACACTGAGTCTTTAGACTTACCAAAAGCCACACAAACGCCGAACTTGCTATCAAAGCTGAACTAACGAACAAAGGGAAGTTTCACGGTTGCAAGACAAATAAAGGATGGCACAACATTCATGAGAAGTCATGATCATGCTGATCCGTGTGTACTCACACTTTGACATACCTTGAATCATGTGTAGCATGAATCTGTTTAAATTAGAGCTCATTTTCTCATCTTCATAACATCTAAGGTACACTTCCTGGTGGTAAACCCATGATTATGTCACAACACCTAAGGTACGCACCCTTGTGGTTAACCCATGGTTTTGTCAAATCTTATAGTTGCAAGAAATTGAAATTGTAGGATAAATACAAGCATTTGAACCTATTAAATAGTAAGATATGGACATAAGTTTGCATATCATATGAAGGATAGTATCAAAATTATAAGATACAGAATGCACAGATAGACACGAGTAATTCATTTTTGGCAATCAAAGCCAATTTTGTGACAAGTTTTCATAACTTTTCATATCGTATGCCTTTAATAATGTAACATTTCTTGTACTTGATGTGAGGTAATGATTGAATCATCATATGATATCATATTATGTTATTGGAGAATCCATGTCCTATTCTGGATTAAGATAGTAATGATTTGTTCTGCTGATTTTGCTTCGATGGAGATTTGGAAATATAACCCATGATCACAAGATTTTCTCACAGCTTGAACATGGAAATCAGTTATGTGATAAACACTGTAACCAGTTCATTCCATTGGTGTACTTTGATTCTGTTGTGATTTCTGGATCAGTGTTTATCACATATAACCAAGGCACTTGATTTTGTTGTGATTTCTGGATCAGTTGTGTACTTTTCCTGCAATTTTCTTTTTGAAAAAGAACCGGAGCAATACAAGATTTATTGTGCAGATCAACTAAGTTTAATAAGCTAGCATTGGTCTTCTAGGTATTTTTCATATACGAATTGTGAAATGAATGAAATGAACTTACTGACACACTTTTGAATTTTTTGAGCACATATCCATTAATGTGGGGCTAACAATTTTTGCCCCTTGGAGTATATAATCAAGATGAAATGGTTGTAAATGTCACATGTACGTCATTAAACATACCACCTAATCGTGCCAGTATATTTGCTATGAATATCAGTGCTCTCACACATTTCTTCCTTCATACTATAATTCGTTCTCCCATGACAAACCAATCAAAACTAGAGGGATCATTTGAATGAAGTGAGTAAAAGATTTAAGTACCTGAAATAGAATATCTTTTGGGTGCTTTTATAATCGAGAGTATCCATGCAATTGAGTAGCAATAGCAATTTTGTGTCCCGAGTTCTTGTTGAAAGTAATTCACCATATTCAAACGTGTCATAAAAATTATTTCACTTCCTTCTCAATTCTCTCATGAATTATGGTCAATATATATTTCCCATCTTCCTTATTACACTTATCCCCAACCAACAAGCATTTTTGGCATTGAACGCCGATCTTTTTCAAAATAGTGTGTATTATTCCTGTAATTATACTTATTTTATTTAATTAATTAATATCTTACTACAATATTATATTGCTTTGACTTGGTGTTTAAGAAACTGTAGAAGAAATGCATACTACTTGAAAGAAATCAATATATGATGCTAAGCATGCCTAAAAATCAATATATCTCACATGTACATGTTGCTAGGATTGAACTCAATTGTCAATGAAATCCTTTTACTATTCATGATATGTCTATTGGATCTATGTCTTAACTTGCTTATAATTTGTTAATACATATTGTTACTCTCTGATACAACAAATCAGTGGAGGAAAGGGAGAGATAAGGTGAAAAGGAGATATAAGGTCAACCAACTTAATAAGGTCTTCACCTTATCGACAACACTTGCCTCACAGTGCATAATAAGGTCTTCACTTTATTAAACATTGACAATACAGTGAATAGACGAGGAGTTCGAGGTCAGTTTTATGATTACTAAATTTATTACGATAGTTTCATTATTTCACTCATTCATTTAATGAACTCTTTTGTCTGCTACTTATTGGCAATATTCAATTAGATTTCATGCAATAAGGTTCGCACCTTATTTCACACATCGGCTTCGGCCTCACTAGTTCACACTGGCTTAGGCCTCACTAGTTCACATTGGCTTTGGCCTCATATCTCAAGCAATAAGGTTCGCATCTTATTATACATCGGCTACGGCCTTACATCTCATGCAATATAAACTAATATTACTTGATTTGATATCGTCAATTTCCATTTTATGTTTGTTTTGATATTACAAGAGGTATTCACATGCTACAAACACTAGTTAATCCATTTCACTCATTTTGTTTTGATATCTTAGTATAAGATTACATTGCTTTGACTTAATGTTTAAGAGATTACACAAGCAGTACATAATATTCTAGGCCTACATAGGCCTTGCGATTATTCACCAAGTTAAAGTCTCATGTTTCCTACATCTCAGACAACGTAGACGCCCAGATGATTCATTAGTCGACTTCTTAATCAAGCCACTTCAACTTACAGTTCTTGCTTACAGCACTCACAGCTTGTGGGGTTGCATAACATTTCGGTCATAAGGAACCCGATAGACTTTTTTTCATTAAGCCACTTTGCACAAACTGTACTTGTGGCTTGGGGGGCTTGTGTATTGGCCAAGATATAAATCGGCTATATGAGTTATTAGTGGATAACAACCACTCAACCGCCTATCCCACTACATCACAAACAGGTAACCACCTATCCCTCTAACTGACAAACTATACTGTTATAAATAAAGGGGTACACTACATGTAAAGGTATCTTCTAACTCTACTAGAACTCTGATTATCACTTACTGACTTGAGCGTCAGAGTGAGTTTGCAGGTACCATCCCCATTGCCCGAAGGAGTTTAGCATACCTAGTAGGAGATCAAATACTCTTGAAGATCTGTTTGGAGAGCACCTCAAAAGTCGGTAAGAACAACATCTATTAATTCTTGACTCTTTTTCCTTTTGTGAACATAATTTGAGGCTTTCTTCATTTAAGTTTATTTATTTTTTGGTGAGTTCTCTCTTCATTTAAGTAAGCTTCACTTACGAGATCTTGTAATCATACTCCCCCTCGCCTTGAATCTATCATGATTGAAATTTCTAGCCAATTAACTCATTATTACCACACTTGTCTACACGAATGATTGTAGAAAATAAATATCTCCATACGAATAAAAAAACTCCAACAACTGGGAACATATTCAAGAGGTTTATGGATGGCAAATTAAAAGTGACATACAGGATAATATTTATTGCATCACACTTTCAACGTTGCCATATTCACTTGTAGATGAAAATTGAATTTTGCACATGAAATTGTCAATATGGTATTCGTAAATTAGGCATGATATTGCTAATGGGGTTGCCGACATGCTAGCTTCACAGTTGCAGCCATTTTCTTTTTGTCTTGCCTTTATATTCTTTCTGCACCAAAAAAGGTAAATTAGGTACCAAAAATCCAAATCATAAGAGACCACTGTGACCACAATACTTTCAAATATGGAAATGTGAGTAACTACTACCAACAACGGGACCACACATTTTTTGCTCTTTCAGAGATATGCTCCTATACTTTAGACTGTATGAATAACAAAACACGTAGACTTGAATTATTATGAATGAATTGCATTATTTGTGTACCTTTTGAATTTAATTTATTAAATATTTACTTAAACTTATTTGTTTAATTAAATAAATCAATTTAACTTCAAAAGTTAAACTTAATTTGTTCTTGTCAGAGGGTAATGGAGTAAATTTCTCTGTCAATGTCTTCAATCCGAGATCTCTTCTGGGTGTCTAAATCCTCTAAGACGAGACGAGAGGGTGGGTACCTACAAAAGGCACTCCAATGCTCAAGTCAGCTCTCGGCTCAGAGCGTTTAATTAGAGTAATAAATGAGGGATCAAAAGTTACCGTACCTTGAGGATCGTACCCTTTTTATACTTACTTTAGTGGGCCTTGGACTCATGGGCCCTGATTAACTTTCGATGGTTTGTCATTACTAATTAAGATTACTAATTACTTTATAATACCTTGATTGTCTTGGAAATATCATATTAGGATGACTCATCTTACCTGAATGCTTTTCATGGTACTCGATTATCAGGGTTATTCGAGACCTTTTTGTATCTATTTGGCGATTGGTTGACAACTCCTTTTCGTAGGCTGCATGCTTGTCATCAAGGGTATTCGGTTATCACTACTACCGAATACCCATCCGGTATACATGCCCCCAGCCTCGAGTGAACAATTGTGAAGAAGAGGTTTATGATTTTGGTTTGTTTTGATTTATTCGAGTTGAGTGACTGTCGTGACGTCTTTTCGAATTCCTGCCATTATGACATAAAAAAATCGTTGAGGACGAGAAGAACAAAGTGTCATTTTCTTATGGACCGTTAGATCTTAGTTAATCTAATGGTTGGGCCTTTTGCAACTTATGGGCCGCTGTGGGCCTGGGTCCTATAAATAGGATGTAGGAGAGATGTCGTCCTCATTCTGATTGTTAAGAAAGTTTTTTGCTCTCGGCCGAACACCCTATTTGTGATCCTTTTTGCAATGTGAATCAGGTACGAGTTGTCGATCTTTCTTCTCTTAACCATGGATTCGTCTAGCTATAAGTTTTCTGGGGAAGTTGAAGTTTTTAATGTTTGGTCATCGTCTTTATTTGCCGAGGGGTCTAGCAGTTCTAGTGAAGAGTCTTCGTCTTCGTCTTCGGCCTCTTTGCAGGAGGAAGTGGCCGAGAATGTAGTTTCCCTTCCGGTGGATAAGGCTACTTCTAGCCTGGTACCGAAGCGTAAACCAAGAGTTTCGTAGGGAAAGAAGAGAGAATTTCCACCGATAACTCTCGACGGGTATACCTGGGTAGATGGGGAAGTTGGGTCCTACTGGTCTCATTATGATGATAAACTTAGTGTGTCCAATTTTGTAAACTATGTCACTGTTTGTACCATAGATGAAGATGAGTTCTGTCTGATAGCCCTTCAATGTTGTCGGTGAGAGTCCGACGTAGAATTTATTTTCTTTAGGAAAAGGGGGAGTCTCAGAGGGATTTCTTTTATATGTACGATTGTGTCTTCTAGGACCTTCATGTGACGCTCCCTTTTGACGATTTTACCATGGGGTGCTTCGGGTTTTAAATGTTGCGCCATCTCAGTTGCATCCGAATGGGTGGGCAGCGATTCAGGCCTTCCGAGCCCTTTGTATATTCAATTTTGTCAAGCCTTCTGTAAGTGTGTGTTTGTACTATTTCTGCACTCTGTCGAGGAGTGGTTTGTGGGTTTCCTTAATTAGAAAGCTGAAAAGGCCCTTGTTTCAGTCTTTTACTTCCTCTTATAAAAACTTTAAAACTAGTTTCTTCAAAGTTATCATTAAACCAATTATAGGAGCCAACCATTTTTATGATAGTAGTGGGAGGGCTCTGTTTCCATTTTACTGGGAGAAGACCCCTCGACGTTATGACAAATTTCCTAAGTCTATGATGACCAAACAAGAAGGCGAGGATCTTATGTTCCTTGAGTCACTTCCTGGAAAGCTTCCGGCTAGATGGCTTGTTGCTTTGTTTAATTCTTCAAATGATGATAAGTTGAAGAGAAGCCTACAGGATGCATAAATTTCTAATCGGCAAGCCTTGGAGTCGAATATTACCCTTGCTGATGATAATGCTCAGTTGAAGGAAAAAGTGTTGTAGTTGTTGGCAGAGTTGAAGGAAATGGAAACCAAAGTTATTCATGTCGATAAGGATGAAAAGTTGCAGGCTGACGAAATTAAGTGTTTGAAGCTACCGTTGGTGAAGGTGGAAAAGGAGAGGGATGCCAAGCGCTCGGCCAAAGAGAAGGTGATGGCAGTGGCTCAGTACAAAATTTATGTTGAAAATGAAGCAGGTTTTCATCATGCCTTTTGGCAAACTCTCTATTTCTTTGAGATTCCTAACGTTTCGGTGTTTGACATGGAAAAGGACGTGTATGGAGGCCGACTACTTCCTTTGGATGACATTACTGAATATGCCATGCTTGAAAACCCCTTTCAACAACCGAACATGAGGGCTATTACCAAATGTACTCGAGGGGATGCCGATGGGAATGAAGAAAACAATGAAGAAGATGTTGAAGATGTTGTGGATCAGTAAATTGTTGCCGAATGAACCTATGATGTAATATTGGCCGGTAGAGCTGTTGAGGAAGATTTTTTTGTAATGTTTGATGATATTTGATTAATAGACATCAGTTTTTTATGATTCTACTTCCTTTGTATTTTCTTGGTACTTTGTAGTATTTACTGATTGCTTTTATTCGAATACACCTATAATCGAAACTTTAAATGGCTAAACATAACCAAATAAGATATTTCGTAGGGTAACAAATGTAAGTAAACAAAGAGTAATTTTGAATGACACGTGTTGTCACTTAATAATCAAATGATGCGTTCTTTAACCGAATAGGGGTATTCGGGAAAAACTGCTTTTGAACGAAGTGCGAATGGTGCAGCCTTATCCGAGTAGGAGTATTCGGGAGGGAAACCATTTCGAACGAAGTGCGATTGGTACATCCTTAGCCGAGTAGGGGTACTCAGGAGGGAAACCTTTTCAAATAAAGTGCGAATGGTGCATCCTTAGCCGAGTAGGAGTACTCAGGAGGAAAACCATTTCAAACAAAGTATGAATGGTGCATCCTTAGTTAAGTAGGAGTACTTGGGAGGGAAACCATTCAAACGAAATGCGAATGGTGCATCCTTAGCCGAGTAGGAGTACTCGGGAGGAAAACCATTTCAAACGAAGAGTGAATGCTGCGTACATGTAAAACAAATAGACATAAATGTTTTAAGAGTTGTATTTCGTTGATAAATTTTTGAGGTGTACCTCGTTAAAACCTTTTTGGTAAAAACCCTTTCACGTTCTTTTAGGGATAAAAAGCCGAGTAAGGAAAAAGAGTACATCACCCATTTTACATTCTCAACTATAATAGTGTTTAAGGTGGGTCAAGTTCCATGTTCTCAGCACCACTTTTCCTGATAATTCTTCTAACTTGTATGCTCCATTGTTAAGACTTTGCTGAACTCTTAATGGACCATCCCAATTAGCTGCCAACTCCCTTCACGAACGTTCCTTCTTGCATCACCCTGAACTCTTAGGACTAAGTCTCCTTCCTTGAATTCTCTCGGTCTTAGCTTTGAATTAAACTTCTTAGTCATCCTTTGCCTACATGCTTCGGCGGTTAAGAATGCTTAGTCTCGCACCTCCTCAATAAGATCGAGCTCGACCCTCATGGAATTTTCATTTTTCGAGGCCTCAAAGTTTTGTCTTCAGAAAGTAGGTTCTCCGACCTCTACTGGGATCATATTATCAGTTCCATATACTATTATGAAGGGTGTCTCTTTGGTTGTTGATTGTAGGGTGCATCTGTACGCCCACAGGACTTCAGGTAACTCCTGGCCCATGCCCCATTTGTCGTTCCTAATCTTTTCTTTAATTCTCCAAGAATGACCTTGTTGGCAGATTCCGCTTGCCTGTTCGTTTGAGGGTGTTCAACTGAAGTTATGCTATGCCTAATCCCTAGCCCTTCCAAAAAGGTGTTCAACTTTTTGTTCGTGAACTGGAGGCCATTGTCAGTGACGATAACATGTGGGATGCCGAAGCGTGTAATAATGTTTCTCCAGAGGAATTTCTGGACGTTTTGAGCTGAAATGGTTGCTAGGGGTTCGACTTCTATCCACTTTGTGAAATAATCAACGACCATTATCAAAAATTTGCATTGTCCCTTAGCTGTAGGAAATGGTTCCAGGATGTCCACTCCCCAAAGGGCGAAAGGCCATGGAGATGAAATGGCATGTAGCTCGTCAGCCGACTGATGAATGAGGTTCCCAGGCTTTTGACATTGGGTGCATCTCTTGACGTACTCGGCACAATTTGTTTTCAGAGTTGGCCAGTAGTACCCTGCCCTGACTACACAGGTAGCCATTGTGCGTCCACCAAAGTGTATACCACAGATTCCTTCATGTAGCTCTCTTACGACATAATCAGCCTGATCTTTATCTAGGCATTTAACCAGCGAGGTAGAGAACCCCTTATGTATAGTTCTCCAGCCGCTAGAATGTACCTGGCTGCATAGGTTTGTAACCTCTTTGCTTTCTCTTTATCTTCCGGAAGAGTGTCATGTAACAAGTATTGTCGGATCTCAGCCATCCAACTTTCTTCAGGTGCTGAGACCTGTATGCACTCTTCGGTGGTTATGCTCGGATTAGGTAGCACCTGTTGAATGACAGTTCTAAGTTGTCATGGTTTTCGAGTGCTGGCCAGTTTAGCTAACTGATCGGCCTTATCGTTGTGTTCTAAGGGCCAAATGTTTTACTTGTACCTTGTCGAACATTTCTTTCAGCCGCATGAACGCATGGTAGTATTTTAGGAGTTGTGGATCTTTGACTTGGAAGGTTCCGTTGATTTGTTTGACTGCAACTTTTGAATCACTCCAGCACGAGACCTTTCGGGCTCCTACCTCATTAGCTAATCAAAGTCCTACCAGTAATGCTTCATATTCGGCTTGATTGTTAGAAGCTTTGAATCCGAACCTCAAGGATTTTTCAAGTATGAGGTGGTTCGGTCCTTCCAGAATGACACCTGCGCCATTTCGTCCACATGCAAAGTCCACCATTCATTTTCAAAGAGTCTGGAAGGGTGCAATTCGTTAACAAAATCAACTAAACATTGTGCTTTTATTGGTCCTCTAGGTTCATATCTCAAATCAAACTTTGAGAGTTCGACTGACCAAGCCATCATTCGTCCTGCTAGCTCTGGTTTCTTCAAAACCTTAGCTATGGGGCAACCGGTCTTGATGACGACTCGATGACTTTGAAAATATTGCCTCAATCTCCTTGCGGCATTGACCAGTGTCAGGGCCACTTTCTCTATTAGCTGATAATGTGCTTCATCTTTTTGGAGTACTCAGTTGATGAAGTATATTGGTGCTTGGCTATCATTATGTTCCTGTACCAACATCGCACTTATCGCTTACTGAAAGATTGAGAGGTATACTATCAATTCCTTTTGGGGGTCAGGTTTTCTGGGTACTGGTGGAGTAGAGAAGGTTTGCTTCAGACTTTGAAAGGCCTCTTCACATTACTGATCCCATGAGAAATTTTTAGCTTTCTTTAACAGATTCATGATAGGTCTCGCCTTCTCCTCTATCCTCGGCAAAAATCGTGACAAGGAAGCTAGCCTTCCTGTCAGTCTTTGAACTTCTTTAGGAGTCTTTGGACTTCTCATGTTTATGATAGCCTGACACTTGTTTGGGTTAGCCTCGATGCCTCTACATGTTAGCATGAACCCAAGGAACTTTCCCCCTTGCACTCCGAAGACGCACTTCTCCGGATTTAGACACATGTTGTTCTTTCTGAGCTCATCGAAGATTTCTTCTAGGTCCTTCTCATGGGCAACGATGCTTTCGGATTTGACCACCATGTCATCGACATAGACTTCTAAGTTCTTCCCCAACTGTCTTCGGAAGACCTTATCCATCAGCCTTTGATAGGTTGCTCCCGCATTCTTCAAGCCGAAAGGCATAACTTGGTAACAGAAGTTAGCGGACTCTATTATAAAAGCGATTTTGTCTTCATCTTGAGGATGCATTCAGATCTGGTTATACCCCGAATATGCATCCAAAAAACTTAGGAACATGTGGCCAGCTACTCCATCGACCAATCGATCTATGTTAGGCAAGGGATAAGCATCTTTGGGACATGCTTTGTTCAAGTCTGTGTAATCGGTACACATTCGCCACTTGCCATTAGACTTTTTCACCATTACTACGTTGGCCAACCATGTACTGTATTCGACCTCTCGGATGAATTTAGCTGCCATCAATTTTGCAACTTCTTCTGCTACTGCCTTTTGTCTTTGCTCCCCCATTTTCCTTTTCTTTTGTGCTATCGGCTTAGCTTATCGGCATATTGCCAGCTTATGACAGTGGAAACTTGGTTTGATGCCTGGCATATCAGAAGCTGCCTAGGCGAATAAGTTAGCATTGTCCTAAATTACTTTCTAGAGCCAGTGTTGGTCACTTTCAGACAAGTTACTGCCGAGGTATGTGACTTGGTCTTCTTTTTTGCCAACCTGGTATGGGTGGGTTTCTTCATTTGGTTCGGCCCATTTGTCTTCGTCTATCCTAGGGTCTAGGTCTAAGGGGCCAACTGGTAGGGGTTTGGTAGTCAACACCATGCTTACTGACTTGTAATCTTCTTTTCTCAGTTAAGTGACTTTTAAGCTTGCTAAATAGAATTCCCTGGCAACCTTCTGATCAGCGTGGACTGTGATGACTGTTTGATCTTCGGAAGGGAGTTTCATGGCCAGGTGTGGGGTGGATACTATTGCCCCTAAGGCATTTAAAGATGGACGTCTGAGCAGTATGTTGTATGATGTATTAGCATGCACCACGATGTATCGGACTTTGACAGTTTTTTGCTTTCTTTCACCATATCTGAATGTTGTATTCAAATCTATGCACCCCCTAGTATTGACCCTTTCACCAGAAAATCTGACTAGGGGTTCATCATAAGGCATAAGTTTTCCTTCTGGTATGTCTAGCTATTTAAAAGTACTCCAATACAGTATATCGGCTGAACTTCCTTGGTTTATGAGGGTTGTTCGTACCACACAATCCACTATCTCAACACTGATCACCATGGGGTCATCCTGTACGAGATCGGTGCCCTGAAAGTCTGCATTCGTGAATGTGATGGGTGTCATTTTCAACATGTTATGTGCCGAGACCATGTTAACTGAATGTACTAGGCGAAGATGTTTCTTCCTTGCCGACGAGGTACTCCTTCCTTCGGCGAATCCCCCTGCAATAGTGTTGATGATTCTTCATGGATGCTCATGAGGTCTTTCTTCTTGTCGATCACGGGACTGACTTCTCTATCTTTCTACCCTCCATTCCTGATCTCGGTCATGATCTCTACCCCTTTTGTATGTTTTGTCATTGTCTTTGTACTTTGAGTACTGAGACCTGTCAGTCTTAGGGTGATGGAAAAAATCCTTGAGGTGTCCCAACTTAATTAGGTCCTTGATTTTGTCTGAGTGCTACAATTCTTCAGTGGAATATCCTCTATTATGATGGTACCGACATTGTTTGCTAAAATAAGCTCTAGGAGGTATATTGGCCCTCTTCGGAAAAGCAAGGATCTTGGTCGCGAGGGCTTATTCAAGCACCCGGGAGCGGCTAGCATTGAGTGGGGTATAGCTTGTGTATCGAGGGCCACGATACTCTCAATCCTTTAGAAACTTATCTTTTCCTTTCCCATGATTGTCCTTATCCTGTTCCTTCTTCGCAGTATTAGCCTCCGTTCGAACTTGATTACGGTATTCAGCCAACTCTTCCATCTGCATGTATTTTGCCGCTCTTCGCCAAAGATCATCCATGTCAAGCGTAGGCTTCTTATAGAGGCTATTGACAAAAGCCCCAGGTCGAAGGGCTGTTACCAGGTGATGCATGGCTACAACCGGGTCCAGGTTACGAATGTTCAAAGCAACTTTGCCGAATCTTTCCATGAAGGTCTGGAGAAGTTCCTTCTTCTCCTGCCATATGTTGACAAGTGCGACCGAGGTCAAATAATGGGGTCGACTTGTTGCGAACAGGATGCCGAATCTAGTTGCGAGTGTTTCGAAGCTGTCAATAGAGTTAGGCGGGAGTCAACTAAATCGGTTAAGGGCTTGTCCCTTCAGAGATGTGGGGAAAACCCTACACAGGATAGTGTCGTCAGTAGTGTAGAGGCTGACTTGAGTCACATACATATCTATGTGCTCATCTGGATCGATGGTACCATCATATCTGTCTAGGCTGAGCCTTTTCCAAGTTGGGGGTAGAGGTGTTTCCATTATCCCAGAAATGAAAGGATGCCTACAAGGCTGTGATTGAGTGTTGGCAGTAAAGGTTGAAAGTCGATGTGTTGCCCCCTGGCTGCTGAGATTGGCTGTTAACTCACTCTCATGTTGGCGGCTGGGTGTTTGATCCTCGGGCTTCCAAGATCGGTTCAAACTTTTCAACTCAGCGTTTTCCTGACGAATGGCCAAAATCTCTTGAGCATGCTATTTTTGCATTGCTGACAGTTCATCTCTTAATTGTCTTAACTTTGAAGACAAATTTGTTTGATCCTCCACTTGTATTGCATTTTCGTCAACACGATGTTGTTCGTCCACGCCATGTTGCATGCCTTGTGCTGATGATCCTGGTATCTCCATGTGTGTGTGGCTTCGGGTAGTAACCATTCCTTGGGGGGCCATAGGATAGTTTTACCAGGGCCCCACGGTGGGCACCAAAATGTTCCTGTCAGAGGGTAATGGAGTAAATTTCTCTGTCAATGTCTTCAATCCGAGATCTCCTCTGGTCCGAATCCTCCAAGACGAGAAGAGGGGGTGGGTACCTGCAAAAGGTACTCCAACGCTCAAGTCAGCTTTCGGCTCAGAACATTTAATAAGAGTAATAAATGAGGGATCAAAAGTTACCGTACCTTAAGGATCATACCCTTTTTATACTTTACTGGGCCTTGGACTCATGGGCCTTGATTAACTTTCGATGATTTGTCATTACTAATTAAGATTACTAATTACTTTATAATACCTTGATTGTCTTGGTAATATCATATTAGGATGACTCATCTTACCCGAATGCTTTTTATGGTACTCGGTTATCAAGGTTATTCGAGACGTTTTTGTATCTATTCGGCGATTGGTCGACAACTCCTTTCCACAGGCTGAATGTTTGTCATCAAGGGTATTCGGTTATCGCTACTACCGAATACCCATCCGGTATATAATTAATAATATTTAGTTTAAATTTTGAAAAGTTTGACATTAAAAAATATAAAAAGGTTATAATTTAGTTCAGCACAATTACATGGAGAATTATAATTTCATTTAAGACTATTTTACATCTATCGCTTATTCAATTCAAAATTTTTAAATTTTTTTTTTATCAACTTAATATATTTTAAATAAGTCACTACTGCCTTAATTTTATTTATCATTTCATCCATCAAAATTTTATCTTCTACTCTCAAATCATCTTTATTAATATTTTATTTGTTTCTATTTTGCTTTATCTGTAGAATAAACATATATTTACTAAATAAAAAATTAATATAAACTTAAAATTATTCAATGAGAATTTTGTTAAAAGAAAAGAAATAAGTAGTCATAAATAAGTTGTCAAAAAAAAAAGTTAGTCATAAATAAGTTCCATCTAAAGCTCCATGCCATTATTCTCTCTTTTATACCATCTAATAAGTCCAAAGGACTTCAGAGAGGGTATGTATAATTTATTCTAATATTATTATCTCAACATTTAACAGAAACTATAAAAAAAAAAAATCTAAAATAGAGATAATGGAAAATTATGTAACGTTAAAGTTAAATAAAAAATATTAAAAATTACACCAACATATTTGTAATTTTAAAATTTATGAAAATTATTTTTACAACAAAACTTATCTAAACTTATGAATTGATTAAATTATTTTTTAATTTATATATGTTAAAATACATTATTTATAATTGTTATTGTCCGTATAATCTTTTTACATGTTATCCATATAAACTATTTAGATTCAGCTTGCAATACTAAATAATTTACATGAAAGAAAGTGCTAAATAATACATAAGAAATAAAAATAAAATTTATACAAATTTAATTATTCTTTAATTTAGTTATTATCTTATTAAAAATTAATATTTTCTCATAAATAATACATTTATTTTAACAATACATCTTATTGGCTCAATAGCTAGCCCTCGCAGGAAAAAAGGGGGACATGTAAAACCCTTAGTAGTTAAGAAAGGTGCAATAACCTTAGTTTTTAAGGATTTATAGTTACAAAATTTTAAATTCATAAAAGTTGAATTAAAAATTTTAAATTATAAATATTTAGTTCAAAACTTGATATAATATGTTCCTATACTTGAGAGAAAAACACCGTTTTCTACTATTTGGAAAAGGAGTGAAAAGAGAGAAAAGGGAAAAAAATATTATGTGAATCTCACAAAAATGTCTTCATTTCAAATTGGGAAAAAATCAGGGGAACGCTAATAATATATTTTAAAATTATTTTTGCTGTCATATTTTGTTTACTTTTTCTCTCAGTTGCAATTGCAATATAACATGCACGATAATCTTTGTTCGTATGAATTACTGTTTGTAAATTGTAAAACTTGGAGAAAAATATTTGTTATTTTAAATTAATATTTCTTTAATTTATATTGTAAGTTTATTGTAAGGTATATATTAAATTAAATTTACTAGTATAAAATAAATATTTTCCAATTTATTTATATTGAGTTGTAAGTGATCAATGTATAAGTAAGGGTATTTATTTTTAACTTTCTTTACTTCTATCTTTTCTATAATGTAACTAAAAAATTATCTCATTTTCTCCTCATTTTTTTTTTCTTTCTTTCCTTTCACTTTTATTTTTTAACCAAAATAGTGTTAAAGAGATACCCTTAAGGAGAGCTAAATAAAATTTGAAAGATTTTAAAAATTGCGAGATTGTAGTTGAAAGAGGGAAAAATTTGAAATGTTTTTAATCTTGAGTGAAATTTTATATTTTGTTTAACTAATATTGAACAAAAGATAATTTATTCAATTTAATTTGTAAATATTTTGAGTAAAAAAATAAGAATTCAAATATTTTAGTAAAAAGAAAGAAACCAAATTTACTAATTTTTAAAAGTAGAGAAATTTAATTTATTTGAAAAAAATTAAGAGACAAATTATAAAAAGTCCAAACTAAAACAACAAAAAGTTGAAAGATGTTCACGTGATCATGTCCAACTTTTTTATTTTTTTATTTTTTTATTATGTGAATCTCACAAAAATGTCTTCCTTTCAAATTGGGAAAAAAAAAATCAGGGGAACGTTAATAATATCTTTTAAAATAGTACGTTCGTATGAATTATTGTTTGTAACTTGCAAAACCTGGAGAAAAATATTTGTTATTTTAAATTGATATTTATTTGATTTATATGGTAAATTTATTGTAAGATAAATATTAAATTAAATCTACTAGTATAAAATAAATACTTTTGAATTTATTAATATTTTTATTTATACTTAGTTGTAAGTGAATGTATAAGTAAGAGTATTTATTTTTAACTTTCTTTACTTCTGTCTTCTTTTCTATAAAATAAAACATTATATCATTTTCCACTTACTTTCTTTCTTCTTATTTTCTTTCCTCTCACTTTCATTTTTCAACAAAAGTAGTGTTATAGACATCCTTAAGGACAGGGACGGATTTAAGGGGGGCCATGCAGGGGCTCCCGCTCCCCCCCCCCCCCCCCCCCCCCCCCCAAAACTTCTTTCACGCATACATATAATAATATATTAATTAATTATATATATACTAACCCCCCTCCAAACTTCTTTCATGTATACATATAATAATATATTAATTAATTATATATACTACTTTCAGTAAAAAAAAATACTAATTAATAAACTAATAATATATGTTATTATTAATCTTTTTAATAATATATATTGTCACTAATTATAATCTAACCCAAAGAGATATATATACTAATTAATTGATCTGATAAAAATAATATTTTGATGGCTTTCCATCAATTATTATTACCTAGGCTAACTAGGCTTTGTGTATTATTATAAGTCTCATTTATCTGTCTATATATTTAACTATTAACATTATATTATAAACATATTTATATATATTATATATAATTGTTATAAAATTTTGTGACTTTTAGTTATTATTATATTTGATGAGTTTGTTTCTCTTTTTTATTATGAAATTATTAATTTGAGTCGTATTTGATTGTTATTATGCTTATGAGATCAAAAAGTCTTTCAAAAGTTGAAAAAAAATTAGAAAAAAATTTAGTACAAGTTTTTTTTTTTTTGTATAAATAAGTACGAGTTATAAATACATGTATTTCCTTTTTGTATGATCATTTGAAATAAAAATCAATTTTAATTTCACATGTAAAACTAATAAATAATTTTATAAAATTCGTTATTTATTAAATATTTATTTGCTAGAAGTTAGATTTAAATAATTAAAGTAAAAAGAAAAAAAATCCAGCCCCCCTTTCATGGTTTCCTAGATCCGTCCCTGCTTAAGGAGAACTTAATAAAATTTGAAATATTTATAAAACGTGAGATTGTAGTTGAAATAGGAAAAACTTTGAGATGCTTTTAGTCTTGAGTGAAATATTATATTTTGATTGACTAAACAAAAGATAATTTAATCAATTTAATTTGTAAAGATTTTGAGTAAAATAATAAGAATTTAAATATTTTAGTAAAAAGAAAGAAACCAAATTTACTAATTTTTATAAGTAGAGAGAAATTTAATTTATTTGAAAAAAAATTAAGAGACAAATTATAACAAGTCCAAACCAAAACAATAAAAAGTTGTACGATGTTCACATGATGATGTTCATGTCCAGCTTTGTGAAAATAAATTCTGATCACCTGACATGGTTGATGTCTTTTGAAGATGGAGAGAAGTCAGAGAAGCTCTGCTACTAGTGGGACCCAGCTTTCCCATCCCTAGACAAAACAAAAAATCTAGGACCCAAAGGAATCACCAAAATTAATACCACTGATTCTCACCTCACATACTCATAATGCCACCACGAGGAAAACGAGATTCACTTCACCAGTACACATCCACTCCTTCCATCAATTTAAAGTTAACAACACAGTTAATAATATTTAAATACTGACAGCTAAAAGTCACCACAGAATGTAAAAATAGAAAAAAAAACAACAACAGTTTCATCCTTTACAAACTTTAATTCCCTTTTCTCCCAAATTGAAAATCACAAACCTCACACAATTTAACGATTCAGCTTCAGTAAAACATCATCCACACATAAAATTTGCAATATTCGTAAACATGAAATGAAACTGAAGTAAAAGCAAAAAAGCGAACTGATTAAATATCAATTAAAAGAAAAAAAATTGGAAAAATCTATCAAAGAAAATAGTCAAATAGAGAAGAATCTAGAATGGTGAGATCCAAGTGAGTGACTAGAGGTGGATCTGGTGGAAGCAAGTCCATGAACGACGTACCACACTACTCTACTTCTTTCTGCCGAGCTTGCTTTGTTTCTGATTGAAGATTGGAGATTCCAACTCCTTATTTGTGCGTGTGCCTCCCCTTCCTACAACCACCTACATGTGCCTTTTTTAAAAAATACTTTTACAAGTTTTAATATATTTATTTAACTATATACTTTTTAAAAAAAAAGAATTTAATAATACTAAAAATTTAATTATTTTAAGAAGTTATTTTGAATATTTTTTAAAAGAATTATAATTATAACTATTTTTTAAAATAAACATATTTTCATAATTATAAATAAATAAAAATATTTTTTTTGCATTACGTACATAATTTTTTTAAAAATATATTTTAGATAATCTTAAAATTTTTGAACAAGCATCTAAATTAACTTTTTAAAGAAATTTCAATCCCAATTTGCTGAATGTCATTGACAGTATTTTTTATTTGTGCAACCAGTAAGATCATAAGTACTAAATACGGTGAAATTTAACTTTAGCTTTGTATTATTCAACCTTCCCATTCAACTTTTGCTGCAAGACCTCTAAATCTGCCTTGTGTTCTATTTCTACTTTCAACTTTTTTATATTATTTTCGAAGGTCACATGAAGTCTCCCTAAAAGTAGACGACACATTGTTACCACTTAAAGTACCATATTTCCCCATTGTAGATAATATGTGTGCTTCCAATTCCGTCTTCAATATTTTAATTAAGTACTATGAAGTATCTAAATTATCTTTTTAAAGAAATTTCAATCCGAATTTACCGAATGTGAACGTCAGTATTTTGGTAAACCTTGGACAGTCTTCACAACATTATAAAAGGACAACATTTGTAGATCGATCATTATGAGCCAAAAGAAGATCGAATAACAAAAAGACTAATATCATGGCTTCTATCTCTTCTCTATCTTGTTTGTCCCTCTCCGATTTCTCTGCACCCCTTCCCATTTCCATTTGTTCCTCGTCTTCCACGTTCCCACTTTCTCAAAGACCATGCAAACCCACCAAACGTAGCAAACCAAAACGCCATCACGTTTCCAAAGTGTCATGCCACAGTAACCAAAACACCCCAACACCAAACCCCGAAGAAGGAAAACCATCACCCAACATTCTAGGAAAACATAGGAGGGATGTTCTCCTTGGCATTGGGGGACTTTACGGTGCTTCTACTCTTAGCAACACCAACAAAAACCCTTTAGCCATCGCTTCTCCTATTCTCCTACCTGACCTTGAACATTGTGGTTATACTGATGATGTACCAGACGATGTAGGACAATACAATTGTTGCCCACCAAAACCTTCTTCCAAGCCAATAATAGATTTCAAGCTCCCTACTGGAACACCCGTTAGGGTTAGACCAGCTGCTCAATTCGTCAACCAAGCCTACCAAGAAAAGTTTAAGGAAGCCCTTCGGCGCATGAAAGCCCTTCCACCTGATGATCCTCGAAGTTTCATTCAACAAGCTAACATCCATTGTGCTTACTGTGATGGTGCCTATAAACAAATTGGGTTCCCGGACCAAGACTTCAAAGTCCACTTTTCCTGGCTATTCTATCCTTTCCACCGTTGGTACCTCTATTTCTATGAGAGAATCTTGGGGAGCTTGATTAATGACCCAACCTTTGCTCTTCCGTTTTGGAACTGGGACAATCCTGATGGTGGCATGGTAATCCCTTCCATTTTCACAGATGAAAAATCCCCTCTTTATGACTGTCTCAGGAATCAAAACCACCTACCTCCTACTCTCATAAACCTAAACTACAACAAAGACAAGGATGAGGGTGGAAGTGTAGAAGAAAACCTCGCTGTAATGTATAGGAGTGTTGTTTCTTGTGGGAAACGCGCATCGCTTTTCCATGGAAAAGGTTTCCGTGCTGGAGAGAAGCCTGAACCCGGTGGTGGGAGTGTAGAGCTTAATCCTCATACTGCTGTCCACATGTGGACTGGTGATACAAGACAGCCTCACGGTGAGCACATGGGGAGATTCTATTCTGCTGGAAAAGACCCCATTTTCTATTGTCACCATACCAACGTGGATAGGTTGTGGAACATATGGAAAACAATACCAGGTGGAAAAAGAAGGGATTTCACTGACTCTGATTGGTTGGAAACCACCTTTCTCTTCTACGATGAGAACAAGAACCTTGTGCGTGTGAAGGTCAAAGACTCCCTCGACTCGAAAAAGATGGGGTTTGTTTACCAAGATGTTGACATTCCATGGCTCAACAACAAGCCTAAACCCAAAAGATCTAGAAAAGATAAGAAGGTGGCGTTGGCACAACATTTTGGCATTGGTGCAGCACAGGCTGCTGAGTCTGGGCCAAGTGTCAAGTTTCCTCTCACTTTGGACGCAAAGTCGTCAAAGGTAACCACACTTGTTAAAAGGCCAAAGCTGTCGAGGAGCAAGAAGGAGAAGGAGGAAGAGGAAGAAGTGTTGGTGATTGATGGGATTGAGTTTGTTGGGGATGAAGATGTGAAGTTTGATGTGTATATTACTGATGAAGATGTTGAGGAGATTGGACCAGACAGCACAGAGTTTGCAGGAAGCTTTTCGACTCTGGGTCATTCCCATTCGGACATGAACAAGAAGATCAAAACTAGCTTGAGACTGGGAATAACGGATTTGTTAGAGGACTTGGAAGCTGAAGATGATGATAGTGTTTTGGTGACGTTGGTATTACGTTCTGCAAAAGTAACCATCAAAATTGACGCCATAAAGATAGAGTTGGAAGAGTAATGAGAATATGTCACAATCACAGCTTAATTGTGGCATGCTTGGGTAGGTGTTTCCATCAAGCAAATGATTTGAAATTTATATCAACATGTTTAGCCATTTCAGAGCAAAAATAAAATCATGTTTTGATTACTCAATGGCAATGGCAAAAGTAATGTTTTGTTGTTTTATTGGCAAATAAAATTTTATTGTATGTTTCGTTTGTTGTTGGCATAGATCTTAACAAGCGTTTGATCCAATGTAGAATATTTAATTTTTTTCGTTTTTTTTTCCTCTCGTAATGTGTATAACGAATTTCTTATTAATAACCAAAATACCCAATTGATATATATATATATATATATATATATATATATATATATATATATATATATATAAAGATATTCTCATAATTTAATATTATATATCATTTAAATAATATTATTTTATACCTTAAAAGTGGTTTTTGTTAACACTATCTAAACAAAAGTTCATTTTGCTAGAATCTTACACTTAAAGCAATTAATAAGACGATAAGGTTATCATAAAACTGCATAAATACAAATAAAATCAATTGACATAAATTGTTTAAGAAAAAGAAGTACTTTGTATATACTTAATTAAAAAGAAGTACTAGTAACCACTACAACAAAATGTGCTTTTGACAACGTTTGAAAAATGTTGCAAAAATAGGCATAAATGTTGCTAATTCACTTTTACGATATTTTGTCAAATGTAGGATAAAGCCTAAGTCGCTAAAGGCTATTAGCAACATTTTTACAAGTTAATTACAACATTTTAAAAATGTTACCAATCTAACATTTTGTAACATTTTAAAAATTAAAATGTTACCAAATTATTGTAACATTTGCAAAAATGTTTTTATAACATTTTTAAAATGTTGTCAAATTATTGTAACATTTATAAAAATGTTTTTGTAACATTTTAGAAATGTTTCTAAGTTGTTGAAACATTTATAAAAATGTTGCTACATTTTTGTAACATTTTAGGCCTAGTCTAACTTGAGCAAGAAGCTCCTCCCTAGCATCTTTACCCATCTTCATATTTTCCACAACATGCAAAGAAACAGTCAATTCTACCTATAGAAATCAATCAACCTCATATTGATATAAAGAAACAAAACTATGTAATTAGCTGAGAAAAATCAATGCTTCAATCAAGAATTAGTAATAATAATAGCTGGTACAATAACTTTGACATATCCATTCATACATTGGAGATTAAACTTTAGATAGATTTTTTCGATACCTCTCTTTGGGAAGCTAGACAAAAAAAAAAAAAAAACTTGAATTAAACACATGAATTTCAGGGTTCCAAAGGAATATGGTAAAATCATCAGGTCCAAAGACCAATCTTTCAAGGAGCATTGCCTTTCATTGCTTGATACCTTTTTCAAGAGCAACCTGCATTCATCAGGTGCATAAACTAGTATTAGTAAAACAAAGATGGAACTTGTCAAAGTCAAAACCTGAGAAATGTGAGGCAAAGAGAAATAAAATATTTAATGGATTGAAAGTGACAAGTACTCTAATAATAGCTATGGATTCAAAACATATAACTAAGATGGAATGGACAAAGAGAATACTGTGTTTGAAGAGCATCTTCAATCCCAAACAATCCGTGCCGACAAGGTATGGATCAACTACTAAAAACAAGTTCAATCAAAATCCAATATAAGAGGAAATAAATAGAAGATAGTCATTGTCAAAACTGCAAATCTCTGATTTTATCTGATGCTGTGTAAAATAAAGCCCTAGACAAATATCTCAAATCTTAAGCAGCAATACAAATTTAAAGCAACTACTAATATACTAATGACAAAATGTAACTGATTTTTAAAGTCAATAAATTTGTGATAAGTAGATAGCTTTTATCTAGCCTCCTGTTTCATATCATCATATAATAAGGTGTTTTAATTTTTAAAGTTTTATTATATTTTATTTTACACACACACACATGACTAGGCAGCAGATCATTTCATGTGTATAGTCCTTACTGAAAACTAGAGGCCATGGTCTTGAGTGTGTGGGCTTCTCTAAATTAAACACCACAAGAACAGAAGTATAGAACAGGGGCAGAGAAGAAGGCTCAAAATATGGCCACAGAACATTATTCTGTTAATGAATATGAAAATTCCCTAAAACATTATTATATTAAGTATATAAACTCAGGCAATGAAAAAATCTAGAGTGAGAATATAAGTATACGCGAGGACATATGGCAGGAAAATTGAGACAATTAAAAGAGAAGCACCATAGACTTACCACATGGCAAGCTTGTCTCACTACTTAGTTGTTGATCACTCTCAACCGTGACCTGCAAGGATGAACCACCCAAGTCAAGTGCACCATAAGTAACCTTCCTAGGCCTAAGTGCCTAACACTACCACTATCATAAATTAAGGGATATCCATCCAAATAAACGTTAACCTTAAAATCGACCTTACCTCACAACTCCTTTTCAATTTCAACTTCGAAACACTGTTCACAGTGAATCTGCTTTACTATGGGAAGCACTTATGGCAGCAGCACATGGAGATGCTGTAACTTATCTGAACCTTAATCTATAACAAATGCAGTGACTATTAATAAAATATCTGAACAATTTACTTTTACCAGGCCATATATATAAACAGAGGAATCACTAGACCCGGTGTAAATTAATGTTCTTTTGACCAGTGCTGCAACAAGAAATAGACAAGATGTCATTCACATTCTTCAAAAAATCAAATGCGAGAGTGCGAGAGTTGAAGTAATTATTCAATCTTAATAATAGGTTTAAGGACTTCAATACCAACTGATAATGGAGTTAAATAGTTTGTAAGAGGCATTCAATTCAAAACTTTCAATAATTACGGAACAAAAAAATTGAATGAACTATCATTTGAAATTATGAATCATATACTGTATTGTATGACATTTTTAATTACATTCTTAATGCTAAAATTGATACTAATATACTACATACTCAAGGGTATATAACTAGACTAGCTATTTCTTCTACTTTGATATCATCTAAAATTCTCTTTCTAAAAGTACATGTGGTCCAGGAAGATTTATATTCAATTATTCACTGTAACCAATCCCAATATTAATATGTAGTGAATATTTTTGCAACATTTATGTACAATAAATTCTTTTATTATTATTTGGTATACAAACTGAAGTGAATCACTACAAAAAAAAGTCAATTTAGCGACCGAAATCTGCCACTGAAATATATCGGTCGCAAATAGCGACCGTTTTAGCGACCGCATTCATTATGATGGGAAAAAAGTATATTTAGTTTGTTAGCGACTAATATAGCGACCGATACGTCGGTGGCGAATAAATAGTCTTATATCGGTCGCTAAATCGGTCTCAAAAATATTTCAAAAATAACGAAGATATCAGAAATAATTTGCGACCGACATATACGGTCGCTAATAATATACAATATTTAGCGACCGAAATCAGCGGTGGCTAAAATTATAAGTTTATGTTTATGGTCTATTTGTTCTTAATTTAGCGACCGTAAGTGTCGGTCGCTAAATATATCGAAAAAAGTTATTTGCGACCAAGACGTTCGGTCGCTAAAGTCATAATATAAACTTTATTTGTCAATTATAAAATTGAAAATTTAGCTAAAAAATATAATAATTTTAAGATTAATTATATTATAATTATTTCATATATAATTAAATTAGAACTAATAAAAACGTAATAAATATAAAATTATTTTACAATATGTTTTTCATATTTATTTAAAAAAACAAAAGAAAACATAAATAAAGACGTCATACATTATAGTTTATTTTCTTTGTGTAAAAAATAAATACATCTAACATGTAAGCATATCATATATAAAAAATAATTATTATATTTATATTATAATATAAAATTACAAATAATGTCAATATTAATTATATATAAATATTTTATTTAATTACACATATAAATAATAATGGATTTATAAAAAAATTGTGGAAAATAATTCTTTAATACTAACTAAATAATAAATAATTCACTTATATAATAATAATAATAATAATAATAATAATAATAATAATAATAATAATAATAATAATAATAATAATAATGAATTTAAATACTAAGTGTTATATTGTTGTTTAACCAAGACTCAATAACACCCATGTTTAGCATGGATGGTTGACCAAGACCCAACACGGATGTGTGTCCATGGCCCAATAAGCTCCAATTGTAACACCAATGATTAAATAAGGCCAAACATTAATGATTGACAAAAGCCCAATACACGTTTTATACTAGTGATTTAACAAGGCCTAATATGGCCTAACTATAACACTAATGAATGACCAAGGCCCAAAGGCAAAATTATCACACTAATGATTGATCAAGGCCCAAGTGTAACACAGATGATTGCCCAAGGCCCAATAAGCTCAAATTGCAGCATTAATGATTGACTAAGGCCAATAAGGCACAAATGTACAACTAATGATTGACTAAAGCCCAATTGTAGCACTAGTGATTGATCAAGGCCCAATTGTAACATAGATGATTAACTAAGGCCCAAGTTTAATACTATTCATTAAACAAGACTTGATTAAGCCCAATTATAATACCAATCATTGACCACGGCCCAATAAGGCTAAAGTGTAACACTAATGATTGACCAAGACCCAACATTAATGATTAACGAAAGCCTAATACACGTTTTACACTAGTGATTGAATAAGGCCCAATTATAACACTAATAATTAACTAAGGCCCAAAGGCAAACTTGTCACGTTAATGATTGATCAAGACCCAAGTATAATACAGATGATTGCCCAATGTCCAATAAGGCCTAGTTGTAGCACTAGTGCTTGACTAAGGGCCAGTAATACCAAACTGTAAAGCTAATGATTGATTAAGGCCCAAAAAGGTCCAAATGTGACACTAATAATTGGTCAAGGCCTAATAAGACCCAACTATAGCACTAATTGTTAACTAATTGTAATATTTTTTTTTTTAGAAAAGGCAAAATACTTTATTAAAGTAAGCAACAACATGGCCACAAGGGGTGATCAAACCAACACAAAAATACAAAAGATAATTTGCTCTGTCATGTATAAATAGTCCTTTACCCAAATATATCCCTCAAGGCCAACATTGTTAATTAACTATTTTTTAATATTGTTTTTTTTTCCATTATATATATATATATATATATATATATATATATATATAATCTGCACACACACATATATTATCTTTAAAAGTCAAGTACGCTCCTAATATGAAATCTTTCTTGATCTCTTATCTCTTTCAACTTATCATTTTCAATATCTTTAGTTTTAAATTCCAATTTTTTTTAAAAATAAATGATCAATAATTAAAAATAACATTGTATCACAATATAGATTATTTATCATAAATCTAAATATCTTTATATTTATAATAATAAAAGTAAAGAAGTCTAAGCAGAAAAAATCTTATTTAATTGAGCGAGAAATTTTTAGAATTTTTTATCTATTTTTTAATTAATAAAACTATTTAAATATAATAATTAATTTTTTGATAATAATAAAGGTAATTAGAATAAGTATATATTATGATTTGAAATAATTAAATTAATTGTGATAAACTCATATGTTTTAATTAAGGTAATTAAGATTATTTTAAATTAAGTTAATTGTATAATTTAAAATTAATTAGAATAATTACGACTAATTATATTCTTCTTCCATTCAATAATAATTAAAGTATATATATATGTGTGTGTGTGTGTGTGTGTGTGTGTGTCTACATATATATATATATATATATATATATATATATATATATATATATATATATATATATATATATATATATATATATGTAATCATTACTTCAAATTTTATGTTTTATAAATCTTAAATAATATATGTAATAAATGTAAACTAAAATAACAACTTTATAGTTTTAAAATATAATAACAGACTTATGCATCACACTAGTCACTATACTAGTAATTTATATGTTCAAAATTTTATATTTATTATAAATTTTAATTTGTGCAATGCACATGCTAGCTAAATACTAGTTGAAGTTCATTTGAGAATTAAAAAATTTTAAATTATAGATTGAAAAAGAAGAATTGTTAAAAAAATCTTTAAAAACACTCTCATTGAAGGTAATTATTCTAATTTATAGATATAGAAGATAGAGGATGTATTAAAAAGTATTTTTTTAACAGTCAAAATTTAATACCTAATATTATATATATATATATATATATATATATATATATTTAATATTCTTTATTTTAAAATATATTATTAAATAAAATTATTTTTAAAAAAATATTAACAAAAATATCCATGTCTTTATATAAAAATTTTACAAAAGAAATTTCATATAAAGAGTGAGTAAAATATTAACTAAAAATTAATTTATTAAATAAAATACCCATCTTTTTTCCCTAACCCGCGCATCCCTTTTGCTAGCCCGCCCATCTTTCGTTGTTATATTGCGTTTCACGTTTGAGGTGTATGCGTTGCACGTTACATTTACTCGCACACTCACTTTGCATTCGTTTTCTCTGGTTCTCACCCCACTCGTCACCGCCGCACCATCTGGTTCTCGCTGCCCCACTCGTCACCGTTGCAGCATCTGGTTCTCGCGCGGCTTTTGCTTTGCAGGTACCATCTTTGTTTAGTCATCTACTCATCCTTCTTTTCTTTCAGAATCTCTTTTTTATTTAAAAATAAAAATGGGGTTTTTGATTTGGGGCTTTTTTTATTGGAAATTATGATAGCGTTTTGTACACAATCCCTCTCTTCTTCGCAATTTATGTTGCTGTTAGACAGTGAAACTTGGCCCTAATTGCTCTAATCCGTTTTTCTCTGTCACGATATTCATTGTGACCCTGTTGAATCAAAGTTGGAATGTCAGTGTAGCTTCTAGCTAATTTCAGTTCATATAGCTGTAAGAATGGTGAATACTCTGTTCACTTAAGGGTTCCTACACTTCTTCCTCTCTCAATCTCTTCCATTCCCTTTAACTTCCCTGTAGTTTGGTTTTTACTGTCTGGACAAAAAAGAACACAAGTGTAATTTGGATTTTTATTTTTCTATTTTAGATATTGAATTTTGTATGTTGATTGATTAAGAGTTAAACAGTTGGAGAGTGTGGTTGTGGGTCTTTAAGTGCTTTTTCTTTGTTTGGTGCTTCTTGTTTAACTGATTTATTTTGGTCTTTAGGTCCATCAACTCCAGCTACTAAAGATTCTGGTGGATCTTTCGAAAAGGTATACTGCTGTTTTATAAAGGCAGGGACATATTGATAGTGAGGTTTAAGAATAGAGTTATTTTAATGCTGTGAAATAGAACTGCTGCATAATTCACTGGTGCTGTTTTGCTGTGTTGAAGGCAGTAAAAATCATGTTTTTAGTGAGCTAATTATTGCTTATTAAGTGTATTTTGATTTGTATGATTCCTCTAAATCCTCTAAAATTTGGTAAGAGAATTGAAAGTCTTTTGAACGTGATTTGCTACTTAAAAGTGATATATGAACAGTGAAAATATGTGCTGCTGCCTGCACCTTTTCTTGATGAAAAAATATGAATTTAACATGCCATGGGATATGATTTTATGCTATGGAATGTACCATATGATTCTTAGACTTAATGAAGTTCAAATTGAGCATAAATTATGTATTTGAAGCATGTAATTATGAAATTTTACTGCATAATTTCTCTATGTTCTGTTGCTGCAAATAATAGTGGAAATCTATGTTTGAAGTGTGCTAATTGTTGAAAATTAAGTGACTTATGTTGAGTATATGATCCCCCTAAAATTTGGTGAGGAAAGGAGATCATCTTGACATGTTTTGGCACTTGAAAAATCTTGCATATATAAAAAAACGTGGCTGTTGGGTCTGGTTTTAATTGGCATGTTAAATCATGTAATTAACTTGCTTATGATGATGATTTTAAGTTACAAAAGGTGCCATGTCATTACAAAATTTGAATGGAACCAAACTATGTTTAAACTGAGTTGGATGCATGAATTAAGTGATTTTTCTGCATAATTTCACTGGTTCTGTTCTTTGATGTATAAAATCAGTAAAACCATGTTTTTTAGTGTGCTAGAAGTTATTTATTTATTGTATTGTGGTTTGTATTTGATCCATACAAATTTATTTTTAAACTTGCAGTGGTCTTGTTCAGGTGTAGCCATATGACATTGCCCTTGAATGTGATAGTTTCACAGGTTGGTTTAACTCTCTTTGTTAGGAGATGCATCTACGTTATCAGTCTGAATGGGATATATAATTTTTCCATTTCAATAAGTTAGGAGATGCTAGTCAAAGTATAACTTTTCTCTTTTCTTATTTTATATTTTTTCCAGTTTTGTTGTATGATAACAGTATATAGAACATCAAATGCAAACTGCTCTGTTTTTATTGTTATGAAACATGGATTTTATGCAGTCACTTGCTCATTTTATAAGGTAAAAATAGTATGAGGACTTAAACTCTGGCAAAAGCAATTGGTGCCTAACTTTTCACCTTGGCAGGTTGGGTCTGTTACAACTATTTGTTGCATTTGTTTCATGATAAGATATATTCTGGTAAGTTCCTTCCAATTAAAAACTACTGTATGAATCTGAAGTTATTATTTTCTGACTTGTTTTTGCCTTTAATGTAGCTTGCATTTGATGAGGATGCAGATCTTGATGGCTTGAACCATCCAATTCTTATCTTAGTGTACTATTTGGTAAGTCAACATCTTATATTTCTTACTCTGCCTTGGTGAAATAGGGAATCATGTTTACTTATATCATTTGACTACACATTATCTTACTCTTCTTCTCCCCTTTGCTCTCGTTCATGCACATTTATGGCCCAAATGCATTACACTAACCATTTGTAGGTACTAGGTAGTATATTTTTTTTTAATAAAATATACACTAACCATTTGTAGTTTAAATAAAATACTTAATTTAAATTTATTAGTTTAGAACACCATTATATATTAAAGCCCCAAATGCATTACACGTTACTGAATGTTTGTTAGACTAATAGTACTAATTAGGTTGTCTTTACTTAGTTTCATCACAACTAATGTATTTCATTGGACAAAGCCAATGTCATGCTCTAATACTTGATCTGGATACTCCCTTTTTTAGCATTTTGTTTATTACTTCTCCTAAATTCTATTGTTGGATCATATTAATTATTTATCTGTTGTAATGAACATCCAAATTCACGGCTCTGGAATGCTAAATTGTATTTCTCCTTTCTTGCTGAGTTTAAATCAATTCCTGAACCCAATTTCTCTTCATTTATTTCTCTTTGTTTTTTCTCAAAATTTCCCCGAGAAGCACCCTTTCAATGTAAGCTCTTTCCCTTTTTATTTCAGTTTATTCCCTTTATTTTTTCCCATTAATTAGTCAAATTTACTTGTGTATTTCTTGCCTTTCCTACAGCTCAAAATCATTTGAAGGACATAACAGGGTGGCTGGATGGAGCAGATAGAGTGGTTGGTGGCAGAAGACTTTAGTGGTTGTTAACTAAATTCTAAACTTTAGCTACATATGATTATCTTTATCTATTGACTTGTGAAATTTAAGTATATAGGAAATAGAAACTTAAGAAATGGGAATTAACATTTTAAGTTTCAAGTATATAAATTATTTGTGGTTCTTTCTATTTTATTTTCTTATGATTATGATTATGATGTTTGTAATCATTTAAAGATTTTCTTTTTTGGATATGGACAAATGACAATATAGTTTTTCTTTTTTTGCTATGAGATAATAAATTAATGTTTGTAAAAATTCAGGGATTTTCATTTTTTGTTAAATAAATATTTATATATTTATTATTTTTATATGGGTAATTAAATAAATATTTATAATATATTTATTTAAGTCATGACTTTATTAATGAAACTTATTTTAATTATTTGTGATTGTTTTAAATTTTTATATAATATGAAATGGATTAAAACTATTATCCAAAATTTAGATATAGGCTATAGTGACACAAAGAACATGTTGGTATATGTTAGTAAATTTATTCCTACAATTGCTACAAAATGTAGGTATAGGCTATAGTGAGAAGAAATTAGTGATTTAATAATTAATCTTTTAGCCTATGTAAAAATTAGTATTTTACATATTTTGAGTTTTGATTTTCTCCTAGTTGTCTTCGTAGGTTGATGTGAATAACTAAGTAATTTATGATGATATGCTCATGCTAATCAAACAAGGAAAAGATTTTTCTTGGATCACAATTATATTTTTGATGTCATCACTATGCAAGGATGTTAACTAGATCATTGAGTGTGGTACTATGGTCTTGATAATTTGATACTAATACTATCCTATTACTTATTCTCAGCATAGTGAAATTACCCAAGTTTTAACTTTTTGATTAGTTTTGACAAATGTGATACTTGGGTGGGCTTTTTTACCTGATTTTTAGACTTAATACAGCCAAGCTTTTGGTGTCCTATGTATGCAACTATCAATAAAATGTTATACTTGCATCCAGAATGTGATGTTTAAGTTAAGCTTTTAATTTATGCTCTTGCTTACTTATACTCTTAATGCTTAATTTTGTTAGTGAATGCTTAGTTATATTTGAATCTTCAACATTATGTACATGCCAATTTGCACTTGAGCATATGATAGAGTTATTCCATTTTTTAAGAAGAGACTTTAGTCATGGATAGTAACTTTTTCCCTTTATTCTTGTTAGCAGTAATGGAAATTCCTGACCATCAAAGGTGGATGAATTCTAGGTTGGACCATAAAAGGCATGTAAGGCTTGAATTTAAAGGAGTTAATGATTTCATCCGATTTGCAACTAGTCAAGACAGCTTCTAAAGGTATCCACAATTAAGGTGTCCTTGTCAATGATATGGGTGTAGAAGATACCACACCTACAATTTGGGATTATCAATACAATTGCTGCTGAGAATATTTAAGACATTTTTTTATGTATTAAGATATAGGTGTAGAATTTTTTTTTAGATGAAACATGTTTCATCTTTGTATATTTAGAACTTTCTAAGATATGCTTTATCCTTTTGATTTAGGATTTTAACTATATCTTTATTTGTTATTTTGATTAATGAGAATTGATGTCATTCATCTAATTTTAGTTAATATATGTTTTTATTTTTGGTGGATTTTATTCTGGTTATACAGGTTTTCTTTAATAGAAATATATAAATAAAAATTAACCAATACTGTGTATGGAACTTAGCGACCGAAATATCGGTCGCAAAAATAATAAATGAAAATAGTTGTAATATGATTTTCACCACTAAAATAGTGACCGTATAGCCACCGATATAATAATTAAAATAGCGACCGAAAAAATCGGTGGCAGAAAAATATAATTAGCGACTGAAATAGCCACTGTTATAATTTTCATTTTTACTACCGAATCAGCCACCGAACAATAACTTTTTAACTTAGCGACCGAATACATCAGTCGCTAATTCAGTAGCTATTATTAAATTTTAGCGACCGGATAGCTAATTTTTCACATAAAATAGTCACCGAATAAAATAATTTTGCGACCATAGTTTCGGTCGCAAAATTATTAATTTTAGTGACCGATTCATAAGTTCGGTGGCAAAAGGGTTTGCGACTGGGGTTTTCGCCACTGATAGATGTCGGTCGCTAAATCAGTGACAAAATAAATTAGTGACTGAAATAACGATTTTAGCGACCGATTTCTTCGGTCGCTAAAAGAGTTTTTTTTTGTAGTGATATTGGTACTGAATTGGAACTATATCAGAGGTATATACCCTATGGAAGTGGCACCTTGTGTAGCAAGGTTATGAATGCTATGGAAGACCAGATGGCAAGCATGGTTCAGCACCTCTGTTTCCCTCTCTGCCCAACACAACCAGAAACAAAGAATTAAAAAGAAAGAAAGAAAAAAATAAGGGCTCTCAGCAATCCAATACAACATACATAGTATCGCTCTAACCAAATCCATATAGTTACTTATTTTGATAACAATAAGGTTAAAGATCTTTCTGACAAAACACTACCTGAATAGCAAATTGCGTATCAAATGATTGGGTGGAAAACTTTCTATCAATTGTGATGTTTTATATTTGCCTTGCTAGCTACCAATTAGCATACTATATACGGTGGATGGTTATAGCCAGCATAAGTTAGAACATAGGAACAATAAGGAAATTAGGGTACTTGCCTTATCATTTGCATCATATATAAAGATGTCTCTGCTCATAGTATTTGACTACTTAATAACTGTCAAAGGCTTCTTAGTTAATGTAATAATTAACTTCTTTAAAAAAAGTAAAGTCATGAAGTTGACCCCACTTAAAATGTCCCTAGACCTCTAAGCAAAGTTGCAATAGTAATGCATAAGTTTTCAAATGGTTACCTTCCACTAAGAACACCAGCACTTAAGAGACCTTTAAGAATACTTGTATTAAGTGCATTTTCAGGGATTAGGCCTCCCCATAATATTGTATAAGATTATATAAGAAAATCTCTGTAACTTAATTAATTGTGTGCTAAGGAAGAGTTTGTTGGTCATACCAACATCAACATAGATTTTAGCCTCTGTAGCTTTAAGCTAGAAATTTAATGTACCTTTTTAAATTTTATTAATTTGATTTGATTTAAAATCAAATGTATAATTAATTTAATGTAATTTTTTAAGTTTATCCTATCGGTTCAAACTAAAGAACAAAGCCTCATGAAGAATAATGAAAGAAAATAAAAGAACCTCGAACAAACATTTCTACGAACAGTTGGAGTGCAAACCTTGTAGAGTGTGACGAACAAGAAACATTCCAGGGATACACTTCTTTATGCAATTAAGTTGGAGATAACTCAAAATTGAAACTCAATTGAAACACTAAGGAGAGGGGGACACAAATTAGCGGATACACGCAAGATAGATAGGGAGAAGAAAAATTACCTGAAGAGAAGAAGAGGAAGAAGAATCAATGTATGGTTAGTGAAAAGCATGGAGGAGGATTGCAATTGGAGAGGACGAAGAGCGAAGTAGTTACTTTGTGCGACATTTTGTGAAGCGAATATGAACCCTAATCACGAACCCAAGCTATTGAATCTTTCTAGTGAGCTCGTGAATGAAGAAGATCGAATGGGTAACATTTTTGTTTTGTTTGACGTAAGTGAGAAATAAGAACTAACGAGTTACGGCGAGGGGAAGTTTTCTTTTCTTTTTTATCTAACCCTCTCTCTTCTCTTATAGTGTTTTCATTTAAAATCAATAAAATAAAAAGTTAAATATATAAAATAAGCGGTTTGATAAATGTTGCGAAGCAAAACATTTCTTCTAATAGATGTTGCGGAGGCTGAGGTAACATTTCCTTTGATAAATGTTATAAAATCCCTTTATTACTAACATTTGCTAAAATGTAATTAAATAAATGTTACTAAAAGCCTTATATCCAGTAGCAGGGGCGGACCTATTTGTGGTCGCCCCCCCCTAACTTTTTTTTTATTTTAAATTTATAATATGTATAATGTATAATAGTTTAAAATTAAAATATTTATTTTTATTTTAGAGTCTAATTGTGAATATAATAACATTTAAATGTCATTTAGTTTTTTCTTATTTTTTTTGTCAAAATAATTTTTTCTTTTATAATATTTGTTTTGATGATAATAATATATTGTTTTCTCTTTTTAGATAACTATTTTCGTTTTTGTAGTTTTTATTGTAAACATAATTACATTGTTTCATTTTTTAGACAGAATATTTGAATATCATTTTTTCTTTTTAGTAATTTTTTTCTATTCCTTATTACTATTTTAAAGATTATAAATGATTACATTTACAATTAAATGAATTTATTAGCATTCCCTTAATATTAATTTTATTATAATTAATTTGAGAATTAAAGATTTTTTTTACTAATAAAGCAAGTTTATGAACACTATATAAAGGATTGACAACTTAGGTTTTGAGATACACTAACAAATATTTTCTCTTCTTAAGATTATTCTTTGTATTCTCTTTATTTTTCTATCTCATGTTTGTTCTTTTGAGCATTGCTTGTGAGGCTTGAATGTGTTTCTGGTATCAAATTCATGGATTCAAATATGTCATTGTGTAAACTTTGGAAAAACATAATTAACATGACATAATACACACTCCTGCATGTTGTAAATGATAATATGGTGAGCAACATGATCTATTTTAATTTAGTATATTTTTAGAACATAATTATTAGGACTTTTTTTTTTTTAAATGATGGTTAATGTATATACCAATTTTTATTATAAATTCATGAAATTAATGATTGATATTTGTATTTTTTTTAGAAGTCATTTGTAATTTTTATTTAAAAAATAGTATGTTTTTTGTCCAAATATATTTTTTTATTAAACTTTTGAAATATTACTAATGTAAGAAATATTTTAAAATATATTTGTTGGATAAATTTAACTTTTTTATGTTTGGCCCCCTGCTATTGAGGTCTGGTTCTGCCCCTGTCCAGTAGTGAACCCTAGCTTTTACTCTGGCCATGGTGAAAATTTTCAATGTAGAGGTAAAGAGGTTTTGGAAGGACAAAGAGAAAGTGAGATTGAGAAGGTTAGGGTGATAGTATTTCACGTCCCTTCTATTGAGTGGTTACTTATATCACCTGGCGACTAATCTCTCTTCTGATATGAAGCAACAAATCAAGAGTGTTTTTATTTTTATTAATGAACACGTTGAAGATATGGTTGTTTGGGGCCCTTCTGCTTTAGGGATCTATACTGCCTCCACTACATGCTTACTTGTGGCTTTCCTTTGCTGATCCTCCCATGATTGATACCCATGGAGAAACATGGACATGGCTTTGGTCCTTAAACCTACCAGAAAAAAACATCAAATTCTTTCTTTGGCTCTCTCTTCATGAGTGTCTCCCAACTAATGTTTTTTGTGTCTATAGACATCTTTCTTTTAATGACATTTGTTGCAGGTGTGGTGATCATATTTTGAAGACTTGTTACACCTTCTTCATGATTGTAACAAATCTCAACAAATTTGGATTAACTTGCCTTGGAGCAGTAACGAGCTGGATTTCTCTGGAGATACCTTCAATAACTGGTTCCGCAAGAATATCAGGAGCAGTCAAGGAATTCCTTTTGCCTTAGCTTTTTGGTTTATTTGGAGATCAAGAAATGAAGAATTCCTTGCATCAGGTGGTGAAGGGAGAAGGGAGAAGGGGGAAGGGAGGGAGAGATAGGTCGTGGGTTCGAATCCTCCGTTAACAAAAACTAAACATATGAACCAGAGTCACATAATTCGTTGAATTTCCATGGAACCGCGAATTGGTTTGTGTGTACCAATTTGAGGTTCATTTTCGTACCGGTTCGCAGGAATTCGTGGTAGAGTTTGCGGAGAAGACGAACCAAAAAAGTTGATAAAAAAATGAACCAAAAGGAGAAGCTTTAGAGAATTATTATCAGGGAAGCAGATCGATTGAAGACTGGGAAAGGAGAAATAGCTGAAACAAATAAAAAGAGGGATTTGTAAACATAAAATAGGAAAAGAAAAATTGAGAAACGAGACCTGAAAGAAAAAGTGAAGAACAAATCAGTTATAGATGGGAAAAGGGAGAAGATGAAAGGTTTTTTTTTTTTTTAAATAAATAAATAACTAGTTAGAATTGGATTCCCTACAACGCCAATTAAACTACTTCATGATGGGCTGTTTTAGATCTAGCTGTGATGAGTGATGACGTTTTAAAAGATATTTCCATGCTTTTAATATAAAACCAAACATACCAAAAGGGGTTTGGGCTAGTGGAAGCGTGCTAGGTCCGCAAGTGATGAGAGTGTGTACAGGGATACTCAACAAGAAGGTCCCTGGCTCGATTCCTTGTGAAAAGTATCCCCTTGGGTAGGGGGAGAACCCTATGTCGCTCAATCCCCGGGGACTGTGAAGTTCCCCCTCCACAATTATACCCAAAGGGGTTTGGCCTAGTGGAAGCATGCTAGGTCCACAAGTGATGAGAGTGTGTACAGGGATACTCCACAAGGAGGTCCCTGGCTCGATTCCTTGTGAAAAGTATCCCCTTGAGTAGGGGGAGAACTCTATGTTTTTCAATCCCCCGGGACTGTGAAGTCCCCCACCACAGTTTTCCAGAAAAAAAAAATATAAAACCAAACATTTTGAAAGGTAATCATTTGGGCAGTTGAAAATATAACTTTAAAACATCCGTGCTGGTGCTAGTTTGTCTTTCGAGAGTTGACGGTTGAGTTTCCAAAAAATTATTTATTTATTTGTATAAGTTATTGTGCTGTGAACTTACTTTTTTATTGAAATAAATTTATTTGTTTATAATATTGATAATAATTTACAGTAATATTTTATAATAAAATTAACATAGATTAAAAACATGTATACATACTGGAAAAAAAAATGTATACATTAAAATAAAGGTTATAAAAGAAGTTAGAATATAATAAGATTCAACACGTGTTTAGTGATGATTTATGTACTAGCTGTGACTTTGTCCAGTTTTGAACACAACTTGTGTTTTATTCTGGAAATTCTTTAATAAAAATCTCTTTTAGCATTAACAAAAACAGTAATGATATTACAAAAAGAATCAATACATGAAAATGTATAAGTGAAGAATTCAATTTAATATCTCTAAAAAATATGTCCAGTGATTTGCGTGATTTTCTTTATAGGAGTTTTGTCATATTTAATGTTTGAAGTTATTTTTTTTATATATAATATTTTATATTTGACTTGTGCAATTTATAATTTTTAACTAGATAAAAAAATTATTGGAGGAATATTAATTTTTAACTAGATAACATACTATAAATTTAAATAGCGTACCAAAAAGTATCTATTAGGTATACCCCCCACGTACCAATCCTTTACAAGGTCACGTATCGCGTACCAATATCCGTACCACATACCGAAACGTATTGCGAATTATGTGACTATGATATAAACAACTAACATTTGGCTGATAAAAAAAAAGTGCTACTCAACATAAAATCACCTCAGATTGAGCAAGGAAATCATCTTCTGGTGAAATGGAGTCCTCCAAATTCAGACTTCATGAAACTGAATACTGATGAGAGCTCCTTGGGTAACCTGGGGCCTTCAGGTTTTGGAGGAATTATTCGAGATTGCTTAGGGAGATGGATCATTGGTTTCAATGGTTCCTGCGGCATTACTAGCTACTTCTCTTCATGCAGAATTATTTGGCATCCTTAATGGATTACAAATTGCATGGCAGCATGGTATTCAAAAGGTTATTTGTGAATCTGATTCAAAAATGGCCATCGATCTTATATTGAAGAATGATAATCCTTTATACCTCTTTGGTTAAAAAGATTCAGCACATCAGAACTTTGGCTTGGGATCTCTCTTTCCAACATGTATACTGTAACGACCCGCGATCGTCACAAGACAACTTAACTACTATATTGCAAAAAGATTTAATTAAAAACTTATTATAAGTTATTTATAAAAATACGTGTAAATTTTTTTCGTGCAAGATCACTAATCATTCATAACATTCATCATTAAGAAATATACTACATCTGAAAATTATCCATACATAATACATATATCAGAAGTATAAGTACCACGCCATATGGTCATATACAATCTACAGACTAAACGTCTGATATATCTCAAAAGGTTCGGAATACGTATGTACCAGTACAAAGGTACCCATCAGTAAGTACATATAGCAAAAGAGAATAAATACCTATTATTATCCATTCCCTACTAGCTGGCCACAACTACATATTACCCTTAGCTAGAAACTAGGACGATAAAAGAAAATATAAGGAATAGATAAAGTAGGTCTCCTGTGACTTCAACCGCGAAGAGCTTGATCCGCCGGTAGTTCGCCGTCTGCTCCCGCGAAGCATCGCAATCATCACAGTCAAACACATACAAACAAACAGCGCAAGGATAAGCTTACAGAACAAACATATATTTCAAATAAAACATTAGATTTACACCAACATATTCACAAAGTTAAATAATAACAATATACAGTAAAATTCAATTTAATAGGTAAATCACCAACATATCCTCAAAGAATATGTCCTAGTTATGCACTATATGTAGACACGACTCCATGGAGATTTTCACTAGTCGAGCGACCAATACAGTCAAATCCCTTAACATAGTCCAATTTGACCATTGGGGGAAACGCCGATACTGGTCTTGGAAATAAATTAGTGGCTTTGTCAGGATAGGCGTACGTGGGTAGTGGCTCACCACAACACAAGATCTGCAGAAATCTTGGTCTCAATGTAGAATCGCCCGTCCATCCTATCCCCCGGGCCCATGTACACGACCCCACCAATCTTTTCGACACTAGGTTGAGAGCTACACTCCCACTCTCAACTTACGTGCCAACTCGTATCCACAGTCACGATCCACTGTGGACTCATACATGTATGCACGTACAATCCAATACAACAACATATCCACAGTCATCGTCCACTGTGGTCAACAACAACATATCCACAGCCATCATCCAGTGTGATTAATAACATATATCCACAACCATCATCCACTGTGGTCAATAACAACATTTCCACTGTGGTTTCAAAGTTAAAGAAAACATCGAAGTTAACCGGACACTAGTCAAAACCTTAAAAGTTTTAACTTTTAAAACTGTTTAGAACACTATGGAGTTTTTCTAAAATCTCTTAAAAACATTCAAAATAATAGAAATTATAGAAATTATCTTTAAAACTTTAGAAAGATTTCGAAAGGAAGTTAAAAGATAAAATAACAATACGATCTCCTGGGTTTTGAAATCAAAACATCAACAGTATATTTTCAAAAGAATAAAACCATAGGTAAATCAAAGATTTACAAAAACAGAAATAATCATTTTAGTGAACAAAAGGCAAAACTATCTTTAATACAAAACAGTCTACTTTTAAATTTAGAATCTCAGCTCATCTCAAACATATTGTAGAAAACTTGATTTCATGTTGTAACCAATTGGAAATATATTTTCAAGAAAGAAAACAATAATTCCTAAGTCATCTTATATAAAGAGAACCAAAATTTTCCAAAACATATCAAAAATCTCGAAAACAGATTTCTTCACTGACATGGGTCAGTTTCAAGGAAATTTTTAAAATATAAATATAATGAATTAGAAAGCATATCATATACCGTTAGAAAGATTGAAATGTATATTTTCTAACCATATAACTCGTTTTTGAATACGATTTTTGTAGAAATACAGAATTGCAAAACAAGGTACGATATCCATTCACATTTTCCTGACTGGACTGCCAAGTTTCGAGGGCCATAAATCCTTCGATTTTCAATATTTTTGAGCAGTTCTTGTGCCAAAACTGTAGCCCCGGATGTCCATTTTCATCTCCAACAAACGAAATCCAATTTCATTCACCACAACCAAAATTATCACAAAAATACTAACATATGTTCAGAAAACAACGTACCAGACAGCAAGCACTTTGTTTTCAGCTATCATATAGTTCCAATCAATCAACTTATATCACAAACAAATTATCAAAACATTACTTTCTGAATCAATACACATCACAACATATCCATACATCAAAGAATACATGAAAACTGTAAACTTTCCTTACCTCGAAGAGATGCTAAAATAAGAGCTTTGAATGATGGAGGAGTGAATGAACTTTTAGTTTTCTGGAGTACGAATATTAAACCACCACTATGAACCAACAACAGATCATAGTATAAAAACTTGGGACTTAGAAATTTTGAAAGAGAACTTTTAGAAAGTAGAATTACTCAACGGTGAGGGTTATCGGAGAAAAATGATGTTAGATAGAGAAAAAAGGGTTGCAACTAGCAAGTTTCACAAATTCAAATTGAAATTGAAACCGAATGACGAGAATTGGAGGCTGTGCACGTTGTGTTTCAAAGAAATGAGGAAGCCAATTTATAGACTTAAGTATATCAATATAGTCAAAGTTCATAAATGAACATAGGGTGATTTTCTTTCGTCTACACCCCTAAGTGGCCTTTTTCAGAAGAAATAAATTTTCTTTGTCTTTTGATTTGGCTACATATATTGCGGCGTATAATTTTTTTCTACTAACTCTGGCAGTAGGATTTTAATTTTGACCAAGTCAAAATTGAATGAAGAAATGAAACTCATCTCTCATTCATTTCACATGGTTTTGCACAGATTGCATTTAGGAAGTCTTTGAAATTTTTGCTACAAAGTACGTAGGAGTAAATTATGGAAGGTGTACTTATAGCTTTAGATAGAATAATTAGCGGATAAGATAACAAAATACAAATCAAGCCAATTAAATTAGTAAATGTATGACTTACTAATTTTAATTTTTGACATCTAGTAAAATTTAGAATGTCTTAGAATTTTTCTAACTCAAAAAGTTCTCAAAATCACACTCTTTGGAACCACGTTAAAATATTATTATTTTAATCAAGTGTAACAGAATAACATAAAATTTTTATAGGAACCTAATTATAATTATTAGAGACTAATTATAATTAAATCATTTTAACTTCTTGACTATTGTCTCACTTTCACAGTGTATTCTTACACTGTCAATGTATAACACAGTATCGATTTCAGTGAAATTTTCTACTAAAACTTACACAGAAAAATCACACATGTTTATTAATTGTGTTTTCTTATGAAATTAAATTTAATTATCTCTTATAATTATTTTCAATCCAAGAGAGAAGGAAGAAATGAGAAAACGTCGGAAAGAAATAGGGACAGAGAAAATAAAGATTTTGACTTTTACTATTCGTAACCATGATTTTCTAACCTCACATCCCCTTTTCTATAACAAAAACTTACGTAAAGTTGAAATTGTTACGAAAACTACTAAACACATAATAATCACATAAACAAAACAATCTATTTTATTTATATAGTTCATTAAATAACCTGATTTAAATTTAATTTATCTTACATTTTAAGTAAGTCATTTATCATACATTATGAAAATTCAGTGTTACATATATAGGGAAGGAAACTTCACTGCAGATTGGCTTGCAAAACAAGGCTCGACAGCTCATCATGATTTGCAGATTTTTAATCATTGTCCAGCAGCTTTCTTTAATATTTTCTTAGCTGATGTAATGGGGCACGCATCTTTGAGGCCCTAGTCTGCTTTTGTCGTTTGTTATGTTTCTTCATTAATCAAAAAAAATATTCCCTTTTTCTTATACTTTCTAGACTCAAAGATCATTTAACTGATCCTTGAACTTAGGAAAGAGAATAAGACCCATTTAATTTCTGTTAATCACAGAATATAGCTGTTATTTATAACACAGAAAAACATAATGGGTCGAGTTTAAAACACAGAATTTGGGCCAATGTTTCTAAGCCATTTTTTAGGCCTACACATATATATCAGAACCTTTCTGAGCTTTTGCAAATTAAATACTGAATACACCAAACAAGATCATTACTTATTCAATTTTAATCAAACAATTTGTCATTTGGGCATGTTCCAGTGTAAATATAACTTAATAAAATTGAACCCTTTTTCAGTCAAGGGTTTGGTTAGAATATCAGATAATTGTTTCTTAGTTTCATTTCAATAAAAACAATGATGATTGGTTAGAATATTGCAAGTTTAATATTACCTTTTTGAACATATGACCCCTCAGAAAATGATGATTGATATCAATATATATGTTCTGATCTTGAATGGGATTGTTTGACAAATTAGTTGCACTTTTGTTGTCACAGAAGATAGGAATTTTTTCATATTTTAATGAATAATTAATCATTTGTTGCTTCATCCAAATCATTTGTGAACAACAAGCAACAGTTGAAACATACTCAACTTCTGCTATTAACAATGCAATTGTATTTTGCTTTCTCGAGGACAAGGAGATCAATGATTCTCCTAAGGATTAATAGGCACTACTTGTGCTCTTCCATTCTACTTTGTTAATTACCTGCATAAACAACATCACAATAATCTGCAAGATCAAAATGTGAACTTTGCTTGTACCATAAACCATGGTTAGTAGTTTCAACTAAGTATCTTAGAATTCGTTTGACTATAGCTACATGTGATTCCTTAGGACTTGACTGAAATTTGGCGCCTAACCCCACAAAAAAAAAGTATATCTAGTTTGCTGACAATTAGGTAGAGGAGGGAGCCTATCATCCCTTACTTTTAATTAATATATTGTTCATAAAAGTATATTTCAGAGTAACAAAACAAAAAATAAAATAGACTTATATATACATAATAATTAATTTTCAATTTTTTATCCTTAATTATTAATTAAAATAAAATATGGTGAATAATTTTAAAATTAACTATATATTTATAAAATCATTAATTTTAATAGGCTAAAATATATTTTTGATCTTTTATTTTTTTTATTAAAATTTGTTTTGGTCTTTTATCTTTTAAAAGATTTATTTATATTATATTATATCCTTCTATTTTAAATTATTTTATAAACTAATTTATAAATAATAGTAAATTTTAAGGTATATTTGATATGTATATATATATGTTAAATTTTGTAATAAGTTTTTGTAAACGATAAATTATTATATATATATTGATTTATATGTATTATGTTACTCTATATATTTACATTTTTCTATTTTAAATTATGTTTTATAAACTAATTTGAAAATTACAATATCATTAGGACCATTATACATTATTAGGCGTGTTCATTTTTCTTATATGGTTCTCAATAGAAATTAGAATTATCTCTCTTCTGTATTACATTCATTAATTGCTCAACGGTTAGTTCAATGTGCAACTAGTTCTATCTAAAAAGGAGCCAAGAAAAGAGAAAGAAGTTTGAAATGCAATAAGTGATTGAGTGAAGAGATATAAACACAAATATATATATATATATATATATATATATATATATATATATATATATATATATATATATATATATATATATATTGTATAAATTATTGGATGACTTGTACGCATATCACATATTTATTTCAATTATTGTGTTTAATATGTATAAAACTAATCAGTTGATAAAACATAATTTAAAACAGAAAAATGTAAATATTTACATTAATATAACATATATATATATATATATATATATATATATATATTTATATGATAATTTATCTATTAATTTTTATCCTTAATTATTATTTTAAATTTAATTAGATATCTATAAAATCCTTACTTTTAATTATTATTGTTCATAAAATTTAATTGAAGGTAGTTAAATTAAGAAAATAAAATAGACTTATTTATATTTATAATAATTTATTTCCTAATTCGTATCCTTAATTATTAATTAAAATAATATTTTTTTTTATTTAACTACTTATTTTGTAAAGGACTTTTGTTAAAAGAAGATGACTGAGGTTAGTGACACACCTACCGGAGTCCAAAATAGTACCGCTACTGACGGACTAGACCGTGGGGATAGTAGCGATGAAGGAAGTGGAGAGAGAAAGAGTTGACAGAAATAATTCAATCCGAAAGATATACAATATAACAATGATCAAGAGAAAGATGAATCCAACTGTAATTAAAAAGGTCTACCACAAACCACTTTCAAATATGACTCACCCTAGCCTTCGTCTCCCAATTTTTTGAATACAATATTTGTTTTTTGTTTACCCTTGGACAATCTTCACATATGAGCCAAAAGAAGATCGATAATTATGAGCCAAAAGCAGATCGAAAAATAACTGATTAATATTATGGCTTCTATCTCTGCTTTATCCTGTTTGTCCCTCTCCAATTTTTCTGCACCCCTTCCCTTTTCTATTTGTTCCTCATCTTCCATTTTCTCACTTTCTCAAACACCATGCAAACCCACCAAATGTAGCAAACCAAAATGCCATCACGTTTCCAAAGTGTCCTGCCACAATAACAAAAACAACCCATCACAGAACATCCTAGGAAAACATAGGAGGGATGTTCTCATTGGCATTGGAGGACTTTACAGTGCTTCTACTCTTAGCAACACCACTACCACCAACAACCCTTTAGTCGTCGCTGCTTCTGTTCTCCCTCCTGACTTAGAAACGTGTGGTCTAACTGATGGTGTACCGGTTGATATAGGACCCCTCGATTCTTGCCCACCAAAATCTTCTTCCATCATAGATTTCGAGCTCCCACCTCGAGGAACACCCATTAGGGTTAGACCAGCTGCTCATTTGGTGAACCAAGCCTACCTTACCAAGTATAAGGAAGCCCTTAAGCGCATGAAGGCCCTTTCACCTTGTGACCCTTGAAGTTTTGTGCAACAAGCTAATATCCATTGTGCTTATTGTGATGATACCTATAAACAAGTTGGGTTCCCTGACTGTGTTGTCCAAGTCCACAACCTGGCTATTCTTCCCTTTCCACCGTTGGTACCTCTATTTCTATGAGAGAATCTTGGGGAGCTTGATTAATGACCCAACCTTTGCTCTTCTATTTGGGAACTGGGACAATCCTGAAGGTGGCATGATAATCCCTTCCATTTACACAGATGAAAAATCCCTTCTTTATGACCCTCTCAGGAATCAAAGCCACCAACCACCTACTCTCATAGACCTAAACTATAACTCAAAGGACGACGAGAGCAATGTGAGTGTAAGTGTAGATGAACAAATCATGGACAACCTCACTATAATGTATAAGAATGTTGTTTCCTGTGGGAAACACCCATTGCTCTTCCTTGGAACCCTTTTCGTGCTGGAGATAAGCCTAACCCTAGTGTTAGGTCTCTAGAGATACTCCTATCCACGTTTGGATTGGTGATAAAAGACAGCCTCACTGTGAGAACATGAGGAGATTCTATTCTGCTGAAAGAGACCCCATTTTATATTCTCACCATCCCAATGTGGATAGGATGTGGAGCATATGGAAAACAATAGTAGGCGGTAAAAGAAGGGATTTCACTAACCCTGATTGGTTAAAAACTGCCTTTCTCTTCTATGATGAGAATAAGAACCTTGTGCGTGTGAAGGTGAAAGATTCCCTTGACACTATGAAGTTGGGGTATGTTTACCAAGATGTTGACATTCCATGGCTCAACAAAAAGCCTAAACCCAAAAGATCTAGAAAAGATAAGAAGGTGGTGTTGGCACAACATTTTGGCATTGGTGCAGCACAGGCTGATGAGACTAGGCCAAGTGTCAAGTTTCCTCTCACTTGCATACTTTTGTATTTGGTTGGTATCCCTTATACCCTTAATTATATAAATCTCTTGATTTTCTGATAAAAAAAAAGAACATGAAGATCAAAACTAGCTAGCTTGAGACTGGGAATAACAGATTTGTAAGTCACTATCAACTTAATTATATTATGACATGCTTGGGTAGTGTTTCCATCATGCAAATGATTTGAAATTTATATCAACATGTTTAGCAATTTTAAAGCACAAATTAAATATTAAAGGGGTCTAGTTTAGTTGGTAATTAAGTAGGATGTGTGAGTTATTGTAAATTCTCTGGTAGCTGTCTTCAACTCCTACTGATAAAAAAAATGTTAAAAAACACAAATTAAATAATGTTTTGATTACTCAATGGCAAGAGTAATATGTTGTTGTTTTATTGTCAAAGAAATTTTTATTGTATGTTTTGTTTCTTGTTGGAATACAGCTTAAACAAACGTTTGATCCAATGTAGAATATTTAATTTTTTTCAATTTTTTTCTCCTAACGTGTATAAGGAATTTCTAATAAATAACCAAATACCCACCTTAAAAGTGGTTTTTTTTAACACTATCTAAACAAAAGTTCATTTTGGTAGAATCATACACATGCATAAATGTTTTTAAACATAAGTCAATATATTGAATAAATTTTGCAATGAAAAGAATGTACCTAAAAGCAATTAAGAAGATGATAAGGTTATCATAAAACAGTGTAAATATTACAAATAAAATCAAGTGACATATATTGTTTAAGAAAAAGAAGTACTTTGTATATATACTTAAAAATAAGTACCAGTAACCCTAGTTTTTAATGGAGAGGTAAGGGTTTGAAAGGATAGAGAGAAAGTGAGATTGAGAAGGAGGAGGTTACGGTGATAATATTTTCACCCTTCTGTTAAGTGGTTAATTACTTATATTACTTTTTCTTTGGGTGTTGATTCCACCATGGGATTCATGAATGCATTTAGGTAGGCTAGAATGTATAGTACATGTAATTGAAGAATCCATGGTTCCATAATCTTGGTATTCTTTTTGAGTGCACACTTCTCTATCCATGATGATCCAAAACACTCCAAGATGCACTTACAATCTTGAACTCCTAATTTTACGGATTGATCTAATGTTTTAAACATATCAATGAAGTCGAAAGCCTCTCACAATTATTCATAGCCTGACTGGCAACTATTTAGTTGTTAGTCCCTTCTTTATTGAAAATCTGCTTGCTTTATGATCTACACAAAAAATTAGCATAATTTCAATCAATATTTTACTCCATGCAAAATCACAACTATCTCATTAGATATGTTTTGTTTTCTCAACCTTAGGACTTAAAAGAGCATTTCTGTCCTCTGCTTGAGTTATTACTTATTTTATTTATTTGTATTTATTTTCACGAGTAGAATGTGTAGAGCATTCTGTTTGCAAGATTTTCTCAAGGTTGTCATAAATGTGGTCTGTTGATTGTAATAAGATATTTAGTTTCCTTATCATTAGCCTTTGTTAGGAAAATTTGCTTGATCAATAATTGTAGGATCAAGAACAAGATTAGTTTATCTTTTAGATAGCATCTTGTATACATATTGGTACACATACTGTAAATCATTCAACTTGGTCTAGATTTTGTTGATATCATTGGTGGGACTTGAATTAGAGGACTAATTATTTTTTTTAAGCAAAAGAAAGGGTAACAGAGCATCACAATAGTGGGGGAGATCCCAACTATGTTGGCACCTCAACAGAGGCGGATGCATGTATAGGGTAGTGGGGGCAATTGCCCCCACAAAGATTATTTTTTTTAACCTAGACATATTTAACAAAAAAAATTGCCCCCATAAAAAAATAAGTGTTGCCCCCATAAAATATTTTTTTTAAATGAATGTAAAAAGTTATAAGAGATAAAAGAGAGAAAAAAATTATACTAATTTTATCACTTTATCCTTTCGATTTTTACTGTTTTTGCTTCTCTAATACTAAACACATAGTGAAATGTTGATTTGTTTGGCTAAGTTTTATCCATTAGAATTTTCTTGTCGAGCTTTTGGTACTTGATAGTTAACTTGAAATTTTCGAAGTTAAATAGGATCATTGATAGGAGTTATAAGGTTGACTTGATGGGGAGGAGGGGGGGAGAGGGGGAGAGGTTGTGAGTTCGAATGCTCCCACTAACATTCTAATAAAAACTAATAACTAACATTGAGTGATAAAAAAATTAGGATCCTTGATCTTTTTAAAGTGTTAGTGAAAACTAGAAAGCATAATGTGTACCCAATGATATTTTACTTTTGATTTTTGAAGTTAGCTTTGAGTTTGCTCGTGGCAACTACAATGATTGAAACATTTTTCTCTGCAATGAATTTTCTAAAGAATGGAATGCACAATCATACAAGAGATGAATGGTTGAATGATTATTTGGTTACATTATAGAATGATATATTTTATAATATTGACAATAAAAAAATCATACATTTTCAAAATATGAAAATGCATAGAAAGCCATTGTAATTTTTAAAATATTAAGTATTTTGGATTTTTTGCTATAAGATTATGTATTTTATAAAAGCTTATAATACATATTTGGAAAGGGATAAAGAGACTAAACTTCATACCAAGGATTAGTCTTATAGCCGATCCAAAGAACCAAAATTCATGCGAATATTTCAGGGTCCTATTGAAGAACCAAAGACTAAAATTACGATAATATAAAAAATAATATTCTTCTTCCATAAAAAAAATATTATACGCCATTTTTTTGCCCCCACTAAAGAAATTTTCTGGATCCGCCACTGCACCTCAACCACTAATCATGATAATAGCTAGCCCTGCATAACACTAAAATGAAAACAAAAGGAGAAGATACAAAAAGCCATGGGGGGCATCAAACAAACCCATGGTAGGTAGAACTTTACTTGAACCTATAGTTAGGAAGACCAATCCTATTCCTACTCAATTCTGATATGACAAAAAGAAGAGCAGAATCCCACCAAAAGAAATAATCAATATTAGTAGCAAAAGAGGCAATAATATCTACACAAGTATTGCCTTCTCTATAAAAATGGTCAACTAAAAAATTCATATTGGCTGCAATATCTATGCATTTTTTCCACCTATTTCTAATACTCCAAGGAACCAAATCTGGTTTTTGAAAAGCCTTAACCACCATCAACGAATCACACTGAAGCCAAATAGAGTTCCACCCTTTCTTTTGAGCAATTTCAATTACTAAAATGGCTCCCCATAATCTCAGCAAAGAAGGAATTTTGAATATGAAGGCAAAGCACCCTACACAATTTGCATTATGATCTTTATAAATACCAGCACAACCAACAATGCCTAGGGACCCTTTGGAGGAACCGTCAGTGTTGCATTTAAGCCAGCCTTAGAGCGATGGGTGCCAGTCCACCTGTTTTATAATTGTGTGCTTTTTCGGATGGCCCTGAACATCAAAGCTTTTTATCATCATAAAGTCAGTAACACTTGAAGACATTTTTGCTGGAGAAGCATTTCCAGTCATTTTGATTTTGGAACAAATCAAGCTTAAAGCTGATTGTATAGAGACCTGAGTATTGTTGAATCTGTGGCTGTTTCTACAATGCCAAATCAATCCAATGATGAAGGTGATGGCGCCTAGAGCTATGTCAGCTAGTTAAGGTGACCAATTAGTAGCAATAGTTTGGAGAATGGTCTTGATGGATGTTGTATCAAAGCAACAATTAAGCTTAGCACCAAGCCATCTCCAAAAGTGTTGAACAAAAGGACACTACAAAAAAAAATATGATCATTAGTTTCAAAAGCACATTCACAAAGTGAACACATGGAGACCATCGTGCATCCTTTGTTCCACAGTTTATCATCCATTGGGATCTTCTCATGGACAAGCTTCCAAAGCAAAAAAGTGGCAGATGGAGGGATAGACGGCCTCCAAATATGTTTATACCAAATAGTATTAACAGAGGGGGGCGTGAATGAACTCGTAAGCCTCTTTAAAGGTAAGGTTTCTCGAGTCAGAAGAGCACCAAATTAAAGAGTCTTGGCACTTCGCATAAGGAATAACTATATTTTGAATTTGATCAGCAAGGTGAGGGTATTTTTCTTCTAGCTCCCTTGGCAGCCACCAGGAGTCATTATGCCAGAAAAAAGAGACCTTCACTTGTAGCATATTAGCAAGGGAAGGAGGGAGCCCAGTGTTATCAACAATGGTACCATCCAACCATTTATCAGTCTAGAAATTGATTGATTTCCCATCCCCAAGAAGCCAATAAGAGTTTTCCAGAGCAACATCAATAAATTTACGAACACCTTTCCAAATGGAAGAGGAAAGGTGAGACTTGATAGGCTTACCATTCTTGAAGCACCTCATCCTTATTAAAAGAGCCCAATCTTCCTGTTTAGAAATAATTTCCCAGGATAGCTTTAGTAAGGCAGCACCGTTTGTACCTCTAATTGATCGAATTCCCAATCCTCCCTCAGAGATAGGTTTGCAGATCCTATGCCAAGCTACAATGACAAGTTTTCTTTTCAGGATATCCCCCAACCAAATGAAATTGCGAATGCAAGAATCAAGGTCTTTAATGAGGGATGCTGGCCAACTGTATGTATGAAAACTATAAAGCATCATTCCTTGTATAACCGATTTGACCAACTCAATTCTGCCCATAACAGAAAGCATATGGCCTTTCCAAGAAGCTAGTTTGGACTTGATGTGATCAGCTATTGGTTGAAGATGAATCTTATGAGGTTTTCCTTTGAAGATAGGTAGACCCAAGTAGTTGAAAGGGGCCGATGCTGCTGTGAAGTGGAGCATATTAGCTAACTTAATTTTCCTGTTAGCTTTTAGAGAACCAGTAAAAAATTTTGACTTTGTTTTACTAACAACTTGTCCTGAGGCTGACTCATACTGGTTGAAGAGAGAAATAAAATTTTGGACATTCCTCTTAGTGGCTCTGCAGAAAATTAGAATATCATCAGCGTAGAAGATGTGCGTAGGCGTTTGGAAAACTTTGGACTTGCCATAAGAGTAAGCTTTCCATTTCTGACCATGTCAAGTAACCCTCTACTTAGCACTTCTTACTTAGCACTTCTCGGCTAGACAAAGCAGTAGCGGAGACAAGGGGTCACCTTGCCTGACCCCCCACTTGCAAGGGAAGAACCCGACGGATTCACCATTAATGATAAGAGACATCCTAGCTGAATGCAAAATCAACTTGATCCAATCTCTGAATTTTTTATTGAACTCGAAAGATCTTAAAACCTTCAACAGAAAACCCCAATCAATGGTGTCGAACGCTTTATTGATGTCTATTTTCAAGCCCAAATTTCCTCCATGAATTTTTTTGTCCATCATGTTAAACACTTTAGAAGCTATGCACAAGCAATCTTAAATGTGGTGGCCTTTAATAAAACCTCTCTGGTTGGCAGAGATAATTGTAGGGGCAACCTTGTCAAGTATGTCTGCCAGCACTTTGCTAATTATTTTGAACTGAAAATTCCCTAGAGCGATGGGTCTATATTGATCAATGTTCTCTGCTTGAGGGATCTTTGGGATAAGAACAACTGCATTAGCATTGAGATTAGGGAGCAACCAACCTTGTTGGAAAAACTGTAAAGTGGCATGGAAGACATCCTCACCAATTATTTCCCAATACTGGTGGTAAAAATGAGCACCAATCCATCGGGTCTCAGAGCACCATTAGCATTCATGGAGAAAACAACTTCTCTCACTTCCTCCTGAGATGGCATGTTAGTGAGCATAATGTTATCCTGGTCCAAAACAATGTTGGGGATGACCTTTTCAATTAGATCATTGGGGGAGGTATTGTTGTTGGAGACAAAGATATTGGTAAAATGTTCCAGAATGATATTCTTAATCTGGTTTTTGTCATTGTAAAATGTATTTTCCTTCTTAAGCACAACTATGTGGGTGGTTGCCCTTTTAATCTTTGTGATCTTATGGAAAAAAGATGTGTATCTGTCACCTTGAATATGCCAATCTAATCTTAACTTTTCTTTCTAAAAAAGCTCTTGATAATTAAGAGCTTGTTGCAGCAAGTTTTGAGCATTTTTTTCCTATTGAAGAAAATGGTCCGAAGCACCATTGTAAGTGATACTCTGCCGTATGGAATTAAGATTCTGCAGAGCCTCATCCACACGTAAGTTAACATCTCCAAAAACCTTTTTGTTCCACACCTTTAGCTTCCTCTTGAGAAGCCTTAACTTGTGAGCCACAATAAACATGGGGCATCCCACAACGTTAGAGAGCCAAACTTCTGAAATCAGATTGTGACACTTTAGATGAGCAGACCAAGCTTTAAGGAACTTGAAAGAGGATACATGATTACCCTACTCCTTATTCATGCAAAGAAGAAGAGGGTGATGTTAGACTTAGTTTTGGGGAGGGAGCAGCAGGCAATGAAAGTCCAAAAACTCAGGCATCATCATTACAGAGAGCTCTGTCAAGTCTCATGTCAGTCCGGTTCGCTCCTCTACAACCATTAGTCCAAGTAAATTCCGCTCCCCTTGTAGGGATGTGGTTTAGAGAGCCGGAATCAAGCCATGTGATAAAATCTTGACAAGAAGAGGATAAAGGAAGACAACGACCTCTCTTTTCATGCGCACCAATGGCACAATTAAAGTCCCCAATGAAACTCTAGGGTCCTTTATGATTTTGAAACAGTGAAGACATCTCAAGCCAAAGACTTCTATGCTGAATGTGGCAAGTGTTAGCATAAATAATAGTCAAATAAATTAGACTATGATCCCAAGCAATAAACATATATAATTACCTACTGGTTTGTGGATGAGACTACAATTGGATGAATATGAATAGAGAAAAGACACCAAAATTTTTTCTTGGGGTTGACTTTGAAAAGTTTCAGAGCAAGAGAGTCCTAAAAGGCTTGAGAAATCTTTTTTATATCTACCATTGGTTCTGATATGAAGAGGAAGTCAGGTTTATTTTGTGAGCAGTATTTTTTGAGAACCAGCCTAGTCTCTAGGTTGCCAATTCCTCTTATGTTCCAATATAGAAACTTCATTATGCATGAAGTTTACGAGTGTCTCTAGAACGAGATCTTGTAGCAGAATGAGCTTTTGATTTGGTGCTAACCTATTTTGCTTTCTTCTTGCTACCTTCGAAATAACCTTTGTAAAAGCATCATTTTTGTTATTTTCTACTCTTAAACAAGCATAATCAGGATCAGAAATTTCTTCCTCAGATTCTTCTTCCATCATGTCAGCCCAAAATTTGGAGATGATACCCATGTCTTTACACACTTGTAACACCGCATCAGTATTATCAGGAGGAAGCTTATTGTGAGCTTCTTGTTGAATGTTTGGTTGTTCTGCACTTACTAAAGTATTAGGCAGAGGATTTCCACTCTTATCATGAGGGGAAGGGCAAAGTACCACTTCTATAATATCATCCAGAATAACATCAGTTGTGGCATTTTGATTTCCCAAGTCAATGGGAGAATCTTCAGGTGTGTCCTATACCACGAGGACCTCATTCCCTATTGATAAACCATATTTTGTATGTAATGGGACATGAGTTTTGGCCCTAAAATGCTTTATTTTATGTAAATTATTTTGGCAAAACTCACCTTTTTATGCTAAGTGTGTAACAGGAAGGTCCCTAAGAGAATAAACATGAAAAAAAAAGCCTAAAAAGAGATGATTTGAAGAATATTTGGGCATTTCCCGAAGAGCATGACCATGCTCAATGAGCACGGTCATGCTCAAGACTGTGCTCACATGAGCACAGCCATGCTTGAGACCGTGCTCTAATTTGCACAAAAGGAAGAGTTATCAGCATCATCATTTTTCGAGAATGACCATGCTCCTCAGAGAACGATCGTGCTCTAATTTGCACAAAAAGAGCCTTCAACGTCAACCTTTTCCAAGAATGACGGTGCTCTTCAGAGCACTCTTGTGCTAAAGCAGATATTTGAATTTTGAATTTTGTCCCCTCAAAGAGCATGACCATGCTCCCCTGAGCATGGCCATGCTGACTTCCGCATGACAGTTACACTTTTTGTATTATAAATAGAAAATTGGAAGTGAGGGTTTGAGCATCTTTACTCTGTTTTGAAAATAGTGCTCTTTGATAGAGTTAGTGATAGAAAAAAAAGGCTTAGGCTTGGGAAGAACGTGAGGAACGTGACAGGGGTCCTAACTTGTAAAGTTTCTACACTATTTCGTTCTTTATGGCTTTGATTGTAATTTTGTGCCTTCCTGTGCCTATGGTTGGCTAATTACTTTTCTTAGGGTTATGATGTAAACCGAGCATGTAATCCCCTTTTGTTATTTTAATTGAATTTCTATTGTTCCCTTTATCAATTGAATTATTTCATTGCTTTGCCTGTTATAGGAACTGATCAATCCTAATTTTAGCCAATTGTATGTTGGTGACCATCTACTTCCAATTGGTAGAACTATGAAATAATTGGGTTTATACAAACATGCATGATCAAACTTGTTTGGTAAATTTCTAATCGGACTAATTATATTTAATCGTCCCCTCTGTTATTTATCCTTTTCGTTAATTTGATTCCTATATGATCAACTAGGAAATAAATTTGGGAAAAGAGCATTAACAGTGCATAGCCATTGTCTGTTAATTAATTTAAGGGGGTTGATTAGCAATTGATCGTTCACTCTTGAATTTCAATTAAAATAAGCTTTTGGGGGATTTTATTGCGAAGTTGAAATCACAACCCTAGTCTTCCTTATCTGAAAATCTTTTGAATTGTTATTGCTCATTCTTTGAACTTTATTTTTCTACAAGTAATTGAACATCCTTTCTCAAACTGCCAATTAAATTAAATTGTTTAGTTTAACGCAATTTTGAATTATTTGGGAACTCATCTAGTCCTTTGGGTATGATATCCGGACTTAGGTCCACTGTAACTACCGTGTAGGGTACGCTTGCCCTTAAGCGAACATATTTTACGCATCACTTATATCTGCATTGTCTGGGGAATTATTATGAACCGTTTATGAGCTGTTTAAGGAATTGGTTTCTTTTTTAGGTTGGAGGTTGGGAACTATTTTTAGAGGCTGTTGTTTATTTGGTTTGGGCTTAGATACAAGTTGCAATTCCTTTTTTCTGCAAACTTCCATTGAGTGACCAATTGATCCACAAAAACCACAAAATGGAGGTAGTTTTTCATACTCTATTAAGACAAAAAAAAAAAAAACAAATGAATCTCTTTCTACTAAAACTTCTCTAGGGAGCTTACCTGCCAAGTCTATATCCATAAGAATCCTAGCATAATGACCAAAAGATTTATTTTAGGTGGCTTCGTCCAATACAACTGGAGTTCCAACTCTTGCAGCAATCTCAAATAGAGTCTTGGGCCTCCAATACTCTTGGGGTAGGTTGTGGAAGTGTGTCCAATATTGGACATAAGATTGTTTCATTGTGTTGGGGTTGAAATCAGCACTCCACTGGGATAATCGGAGAAGACTTGGTTGAAGGCTCTATGTGCTGATTAACCAAACTGCTTTGAGATCATCTGTTGAGGCAAAACTGAATTCAAAGAAACCTTTTCCTAGAGGAATTAGTTTCCATTGCGCAATAGGGTTCCATAGCTTGGTTAGCTTTTCCTGTAACTCCTTGACCCTGATAGGGCTTGCTCCTTTGGGAAGGATGATTCTGCCATGTAAGTTGTTTTTACAACTAAACAGACCTTGCTGGTATTCTTCCTCAGAGATTCTAATGGAGATTGAATCTCCCTTGATGCAAGGTTTAGGAAGCTGGGTAAGGGGAAAATCACATGACTTTAAGAGGATATTAGCGAACGACTTATGGTTTGGAGTTGGGGTGGTTGTTTTCTGGTTTATCAAAGGGGGCGTTGGTGTTTGGGTGAGGAAAAGCCATGGGCAGATGGCCGGCCCACTCTCTATTGGAGGTGGCAGCTTGGGTTTGGAGAGAACACTAGCAAAGCAACATTGTTTTGCAAAAGTATAAGATCATAAGTATTTCTTTTCAGGACTAAAATTTATTTAAAAAGTACTAAATTTTGATATAAATTTAGTCCTACAGTCATGAAACTTGATGTCAAAATTGTCTTTTTGTTTGGATTGTGAGATTGAAGGACTACATTTATGTCATTTTTTGATAGAAAAGCGAATTTCATGTTAATGTTTTTGGAGGACCAAATTGATGTTGCTTTCTATGATTGAGACACTTAAAATGTTACTTTTTCTGAAATGATGAAATGACCCCTGGGGATAGAGGACTAGAATTCTCTTAATAAAGCAAATAATTGTAGTAGGTCTATAAGACCCAAGTTTTAGGCTGTGTTTCATGTATGGACTAAGGGTGTGTTTGGTTTCCAGTTTGGGTGGATGGACACACATTCCAATGCACGTTTTGTGAAAAAGCTTCAATTTTTTACTTTTGGTTCAACATGTCTTCCCAACGGAAAAACAAACATACACTAAGTTTCTAATTATTTTATGCAATAAAAGGATGTTTTTCCACTCTCAATTGCATAGTACAAACACAAGTGAACCTTTGTTATGCTTTTTTTTTTGTCCTAATCCCTATGTGCTCTTATTTCCAATTTTACAGTGCTTAAAGTTCCTGGTGTAAAGAAAAACTTTGGGTATTCCTAAAATACCTGTGCACCACTCGCTAGTCCTCCTCAATCTCCCTTTTCTATATTTCCAGCTCTAAAACAAGCTCTATAAGCAACAAATGGGCTAAGCTCAATACCAGATGAAGCTTCAAAACATTCAAATAAAAAGATATCTTCTTCTGTTATTAGTCAAAGGCTTAGTAGTTTAGAGAAACAAGTGAAAGGAAGAAAGAAAAACAAGAAGTGAGGAAAATTTATTGGTTCCTAAATATGCCATCTATACATATGGAGCAATTGTGCCAAGATTTTGGAGAAATTAGTTCAAACTTTGTAATTGCTAGTATTCTTGCTTAGGAAGTACAAACTTTTACTTATCGTGTAGTCTACACTCGATTCATGGGTTTCTCAATTCTCGTGTAAAACTTGGACTCTATCAGAAAGGGAGGCCTCAACAATTTTAGTACAAGTGTGATTATTTTTATTAGGATATACTAGGCAATTTTTATTTTTTTATTGGGCATTTGGAATTTTTTTTACAGACATCGTATATGCTGCAGAGAATATTCAAGCTTGACACTGAAATATGAAGAATGTTGTGAACATAAAGATAGTTTAACAAAAAAAATTTATTTAATTTTAAAGTGTAATTTTAATATTTATGTATATAAAAAAGAGAAAAATAAGTGAGCAATAAAGGTAATATAGATATATAGTGATGATTTCTCGATGTTCAAGTATGACTGAGCTGCTAAAATATTCAAATTAGCAAATTGGCAGGTTTAGCATAGAGGAAAGGACGAGTAAGTGTTCTAAATTCACAACAAAAAATTAATATAATTATATTGCATGGCTAGATTTTCACTTATCAGGTATGGTGTGACAAATTATATTTATATGACTAGATAGACTTCTAGACAATGCAGATGCAAACATCAATGTATTTGCATTTTTTTAATAGGGTAAGAGTAAAGGTTAATGACATTTCCATCAATCTACCATATTAAGGATACATTGATGGAGGACATTAAACAAGTTTTGTTATCATTTGAATGATTATCATGTAGACATATGTACTGGCCAAGATATAAATCAGCTACATGAGTTATTAGTTGATAATAACCACTCAACCGCCTATCCCACTACATCACAAATAGGTAACCACCTATCCTTCTAACTGACAAACTCTATTGTTATAAATAAAGGGATACACTGCAGGTAAAGGTATCTTCTAACTCTACTAGAACTCTAATTATCACTTGTTGACTTCAACGTCAGAGTGACTTTGCAGGTACCACCCCCACTGCCTGGAGGAGCTCAACATACCGAGTAGGAGATCAGATACTGTTGGAGATCGGTTTGGAGAGCACCTCGGAAGTCGGTAAGAACATTTGGCACCTACCGTGGGGCCGAGGTAAACTTTCCCCGGCCACACATTCAACTTCATGCATCGAAGGACTGATCTAAATGATCAAAGAATATGGAGATGCAGATGCATATTGAATTGAATATCCTAGTCACCGAGAAATTTAGGGAAGGACGTTCTTTCATTTTATTCATTCATTATTAAAATAATTATTGGCACACATCACTTGTTCTGTTATATACTGATTAGTACCCAATTTCTGATCACCATTATATGGATGATGTGCTTATATTGAATTTGGTGGAGGCAATATGTAATGTAGAGATGGAGTTACGTTAGTTATTCCTATTTTAGAATTTTAAAATTCTCCCTCATGACTGATTTACAAGCTTGAAAAGTTTGCCATAATTGTATCAACGGGCATTATGTTTATTTTGTTTTGGATGTTGAATGAATTTGAACTAAAAATGGCTTCGTTGAACTTGTGATTGTTTCCAGTTGCAAGTACAACTAATATTCTTAAATTTTGACA